>BGNK01000094.1:226970-329750 GCA_003297005.1 Symbiodinium sp. clade A Y106 | reverse complement strand
GGTTTCGGGTTTCGGGTTTAGGGTTTGAGGTTTGAGGTTTTCGGTTGGATCCTTGTAAGTGGGCCGGCCTGTTTAGAGGGTTTTCGTAGTTTCGTAGTTCGCCGCCATGGAAGATAAGCAGCAGCCGGCATAAGTTAGGGACCTTGCATGCCCCAAATCAACCCTGGCATCTCTTGTCGTTCAGCCCAACTGCAGACCTTCGGGGTGTCTTTAAGACTTGCGGGCTTCAGCATTGGAACCCCTCGGTTCACACGGATAAGGACTCTCTTGGGGCCGAAGCACACGGACTCCAAGCCAAAACCTTAACCTTAAAGCCTTAGTTCGCGAATCAAAGCCCGAGTGTCCAACAGCCCTAGAAACGGACACCTTAGCCCGACAAGCTCCAAAAGTCTGAACAGCTCCAGAGCCTTAAAGACCCAGGAGACACCCGAAAACCCCCCCCAAAAATATCCCGTCAATCCGGAAATACGCTGGAAGTACCCGAATCCCCAAAGCCCGAAGCCCCAACCCCTAAATCTAAATGCTAAAGGCTCTTCTTTCGGGGCTTCCACGCCTTCCTTCGGACCGGTTAAGCGCCCGGCCTGTGCACTGAGGAGCTCGAGCTTCTGAAGCTCGGCCTGCACCTTCCCCGGGATGTCTCTTTATAAAGTTTCTGTTTCTGCACTTCAGGGCCTTTATGGGGCTTTCTCTTGTATGGTTTCCTTTTCTGCACTTAGGGTTTAGGGTTGAGGATTTTTAGGGTTTCGGGCGTTCGCTTTTAAGGCTTCTCTTTTCTGTATTACAGGACTGAGGACTCGCACGTTACTGTAGTCTTCTCGTTGAGCTGTTCTGGCCGTAATCAACAGCTGATAGCGTTTAGGGTTCCCTTCAACTCAGGGGAACGGGCGGAATAGAGTCTTCAAGCTTTCAGTTTCGCAGGGATTGAAGTGCAGTACTCAGGTCCATGACTAGAAATCCAAGGCTTGATTATCAGTATGCAGGAAGAAGGTTGCCTACATGAGGCCCCCTCTCAGACCCTCATGTCGTGATAAAGCAGATCCACGGAACAACGACAGGAACGGTGACTGAGGTTATACATGAAGGGGAAAGCAGCAAGAATTCCCGAGTCGATGGGAAGTGGGCTTGTCATCGGCTGACCCGCATTGAGGGGTATCCATCCCGATCGGAAGTTAAAGCATATTCGCTTGTGCCTGACCCAATGAACAGCATCGTCATCACGGCATAACCCTGAAAGAGCCATTCAGAGTATTGGTGCCCTGCACGGATGAGCCCGTGCAAACGCGCGAATCACACAGACCAGCCTGCGCGCTGTTGCTTCGAGCCTCTTTGCAGAGCACGATGGATCAAGGACATTGAGGGTGACTTTCGGATTGGTGATGTCTGGCTAGTAGCAGTAGGTTAAAGCCTTTGGGCCTTTCAAAGAGAATCGGATTTGAGGCGGCTGGCTCGATGGGCCAAGCCGCGAATCGATGCACTAACAAACTCATGTCGGGCGACCCGGTAGTTGAGATGCTAGGGGCTAGGTGTTTCGGGATTAGAGTGAAGGGTTTTGGGGGGCTTAGGGATTGGGCTGGGTCCCAGTTGGCAACAATGTAGAGCCCTGCCCAGTCAACCCCAACCCCTCAGCAATCCTTATGCCCCTACAGTAGAATTTTTGACCCTGTTGCAAGCTGGCCTTCTGGAAGCTCTGCCGCCATTTGGCCACGCGATCCTGCGGAACTCTCACATCCTAAACGACCTGTTTCGGGTATCTCTCCATTTCCACTGGGACCCTCACGGGAATACATCAATCTTCGAAATAAGGACCTCGAGGGGACTCGCATCTGCAGACCGAAGCCCGGCTGAGTTAGCTGTCAAGACTAAGGGGCTGTCCTATACTCGATTGTGTCTTGCCATTGTTGGTCGGTAATTCGTATTGCATAGTGGTTTCGGTGAGGTGGTGGTGGCGGTGGTGTTTATCGTTGGCGTCGTAACAACAGCAGCAGCAGCAGTAGCGGTCGCAGTAACAGTGGAAGCAGTAGCAGTAGAGTCGTCACACTAGGCAGTACGCCGTAGCAGTAGTAGGAGTGGTCGCAGTAGCATTAGCAGTCGTCGTCGTAATAAGAATGCCAGTGATGGCAATAATCGTGGTGGAGGTGGTGGTGGTGGTGCTGCTGCTGCTGCTGACGATTGTACCAAAGCTTGACGGGGCATGCTTCAAGCGATTGTGGTCAGGGCTCTCATCGAGGCGTTTCAGGAGTCCCTCTTCAAGGCTGCTTCCTACTGGTGCTATCTGTATCTGTATGTACCTATATATATATATATGCATACACCGTATGTACTTATTCACATTCACCATATCTATTTATTATGTATATATATATATGCATATATATATACATATATATATATATAACTGTTGTGAAGTGCCTTTTCCATGCTTCAAGGCTCATCGGCAGGCTGCCGGGTGCCCTAGTTGGGGCTGGAAACCGTGACTGCCCAAGTTTGCGTTTTAGGGTTCTGTTGGGTAAGGTGTAGCTTAAGTTCCTGCCGCTTGAGGCGTTAGGATCTAATACCTCGGCCCCTGGGCCCCTGAAAGACGCGAGGTCAGTGAGGTATGCTTTCTAAGCTGTGCACTACCAGCACAACACATTCAGCGCAACATCACCTAGCTTGCGGAACCCTTTGAGACTTTGGGCTTTTGTGGCCAAGAGGTTTCAGGCAAAGACTTCTTGCTTCGCGTCTCCCCTCAGGCTGATCGGAACACTGCAAGACCTCAATCCTATTCAGTACCTGAAAGGTCAAGAGTTCAGCGTTGACTTGACGCTCAGAGCCACTGTAACCGAGTCTGCGCGCCTGAATTGTTTTCCCAAGAGTCATACCGAAATTGAAAACTCTAGGTCAGCATGGTGAGCAAATTTGGGTTTAGGGCCTTGAACATGTTGTAAGCCTGCTTGTGATCAATAGCAGAGATCATTGACTACTCCGCTTTGTCGCCTCCTCATGTCTCAGGGAAGCAACGAATAGCTATTGCCGACTATCCGAGAGCAGTCTACGATCGCACTTGTTCAAAACATCTTATTCAGAAGGCCAAACTGCAGCGAAATAAACTAGCTGGAAGCCCAGAGCAACTCAGGGTGTCCGACATCGGGATGCGTAGCCGCAGGGCAGCACGGTAGCGCTGGACTACTAGGCGTGGCTTCTACAACGGGTGTCATTTCGATGCTTCGTACTCTAACACAATAAGAGGAGACGGATGAATAAATAAGCAAACACCTATGCGCATATATATATATATAATGCGAAACAGGCTGCGGGGTGTATAATCATATCATGAGTCATTAGGCCTCAACGGGAATGCTCCTACCGATTTGTGTGGCCTCAGCAATTGGCTTCTTGAAGCGCGCTTCCGCACACAGATGTTCATGGTTTGTTCTGGCTGTCCCGGCTATGTGCCAGCGTCCGTAGTAATGGGATTTAAATAACTAGGTAATTCATTGGAGCAGTGCTTTTTTGCGGCGGCGGGGGGTGGAAGGTGGGGGATCATGTCACAAATTTGCAGCTAAAGCTTCCGCTGACTTTCAAGTTCAACTGCAACGGCAGCTTTGGTCCACAAAAGACGGCGCCAGAGCAATTGGAAAAGCCACAGCCGGAATTTCACTACATTCTGCAGATGCGCAGGACATAAGTGGGAGTCACTAGCACAGGGCGCCTAAACCCTAAATCCTGCATGGCTTACTGGTCTCTTCGAAGAATTGTGGCAACCCCGGCCTTAAGCCAAAGACTCGGCTGTCCTGGAACATGAAACTCAAACTCGAGCCGAGTGCAACACATTCCCAATAGAACGGCCGACGTGTCAGTGTAAACTCTTTCAAGGGGTTTTGGGGTTTAGGGTGTAGGGCTTTTGTAAAGCCCGCGTTGGAAAGCTGCCAGTCTCGAAGCAACACACCGCAGAGGTACAAGATCCCAACACTGAGCTCTGCCTCTGGAGGCTTAGACGTTAGAGGCTTACATGGGGACGAAGTTCTTCGTGCACGAAGCAGGCTCTCCTGCAAACCATCATGCTGAAGCATGAAAGGTAGGTTCTCTACATTACACTAGTACTGTGTCTCGTGCAAGACCGGTTCCAAGTCATCTCCCCCCGAGAGCTTGCGCTGGGGGGGCAGCTCACCTGCAGCTGCGCTTGCCTGAAGCGCGGACCTTGCGTTGATACATACATGTATATTCGAATGTACACACCATATAGAGATAGATAGATAGATAGATAGATCTCATCCGGTTGGTTGGAGATCCAATGCCATGTCTAGAGCTTCCAGGCCCGGAGCCTTAAGACGATCATGCTTGGAGATGTAATTGCTACGGGTCTTAATACTTAGAATACGGTTTTGGTGTATCTTATTACAATATACCCGTATTGATAATTACATAGGTTGTTTTTTGAATGCTGTGGATCGGTGATGTGAGAGTCCTTTGGTTCAGGGTGTTGGGGCCAGGTTCTTCCGACAGGCAGGTACTGGAGGCTGTTGACATCGGGATCCCACACATAGGGCCTTCAGGGAATCGGAGGGAGATCAACTTAAGCTTAACAGGAACCCCGCAGCCGTCCGTCGAAGAAAGAAGCAGGCAGTGCTGTGGGCTGAATCCCACAGCCCAAACAAACCTCGACCCAGCTCGACCCTGATGCCCCCGCCAAACCGAACCCTGAAAGCCCTGTAATATAGAGGCCTGAATACTTACCTACACTATTTTGAGATGATGATACCCCAATGCTCGATTCAAATGATCCTCTACCCCAAACCCCCTGAAAATTCAGTCCAGGATCAAGCAATCCTTCCGCGAGACGACGACCGACGTCCGCAGAGGTGGGTGCCGCCCTCTAGAAGAACGAGGCTTAAGTAGGGCTGAGGGTTTAGGGCGTTTAGGGTTTAGGGATGTAGGGTTTAGGGTTTTGGGTTCCGAGTTCGGCACCCACAACACAATCAAACCGCAAACAAGGTGCTACATAAAGGTGTCAGCTAACTGGCAAACAAGGGGATCCCCTGAGGGCTATGTTTATAAAGGCTCTCCAGGGTGCTAAAAAAGGCTATCCTAAACCCTGAATCGCTAGATCCTGAAAACTCCGGGGACGATGACCATTCCAAAGTTTCTCGGGAGAACCGCCCAAACATGCTCGGCACACAATTTGACAAGTGTGACAACACTCGAACGAGCATCCCATGCTACTGTGCAAGCATTCCTTCAAACAAACATCCCAAATCCACCTATGACATAGCGCTATGCACCACCACAGAACAGCTGCATTGCATTTAAATGTGCGCAGCATGGCCCACCTAAACTTCTGAAGTTTCAGGGTTGGGGGCCAAGGGCTTAGGACGTAGGGTTCGGAGCTCTCTTGGTGGGGTCCAAGGTTTAGGATTTAGGGCTCTTAGGGTCAGGGTCAGGAGTCTAGGGGTTGAGGATTTACTGTTCAGGGCTCGGCTCTTGAAGCTCTGTTTGGGTTCAGGGTCGGTGTTTGCAGAAGACTTTGCCAAGGGCGTGGCTGGGCCACCATCAGCGGTGCCTGGCGATAGGTCAGCGCGAGGAGCAGCAGAGCCTCGGCGCAGACGGTTTTGAGGGGTGCAACAATACTCGAGAGTAAGGGGTTTATGTGCCAGTTTGGGTTTTGATCGTGCAGTATGAGGAGTAGGGGTAGAGTCTAAGGGCCGGGTTTGGATTTCGAGTCAGGGGAGACCCCCGGTCTTTATGGACAAGAGCGGTGTGACTTCTGGTAGTCCTTGTATGGTGGTTGTACTACTCCTGCCCTGTCGGCTGCTGAGCGCCTTAGGCCTTAGGCCCTGGCCCTCGATTCTCGGATGCTTCACGCAAGGATTCCCCTAAAAAAGGACCCCTCTGCAAAGCAGCCCAGAGGTTCAGGGTGAAGGGTTTGGCTTTCGGGCCCCCCTTCTCCCCTTAGCTCGCGGCCGCATCCCCTGCGGAAGGAATCCCCAAACCGGCGGCGGCTTCCGCGCCATCCTCTGCATGTGGGGGTATAAACTGTTTCCACAACGACTTTTCATGTTTGATAAACTTGGAAACCAAACTCTCCCAGAAAGCCCTAGGACCCTCAGTGACTCAGTGCTTCGAAAATTCGGCTTGTCGTGAACATCCCTACAATCAAGCTCGAAGGTCATGTAAACGAAAGACATGACAGGACGCTGAAGCTTCTCAGAGGCATCTAAGGATCCAGCCTTGAACGACCACTCTGCCCACCCAAAACCTCTGAATGCCATCGACAAAGCCTGAACCCCAAGCGCCGAAATCCTAAACCCCCAGCATCCCGACAATCCGAGAGGCGCCTTCAGGGGTCTGTCATAAGAATATCAACTCATGAAAGTAATACTACTGTAGCAACTTGAAAAGAACTTGTCATGTGAACAGAAAACGCAGGATAGTACTGTAGCAACTAAACAAAGACAGTGACTGCCTGTGCGGCACGAAAGCGGGGGCCTGGGTCCACAACGTCGCTGCTAGGCTGCGGAGTGCACGGCGCAGTGGCAGAAATGGTGCCTCCCACATGCTCTTGACCAGGGAACAAGCTTCAATACAGGGGCCTAAGAGCGCGGTTTCGGCCCTTGGGGTGTGTTGCATCGAGGGTTTGTGGTTCGGGGCTCTCTGACAGCAAAAGTCCGAAAGCACTGCAGTCCGTAAGCCCCGAGCCCCGAATCCCCAGCCACCAGCCACAAAGCTCTCAAATCAAATTGTGAGCCCTTAACCCGAGGAGACAGTTCACAAACCAGGGGCAGGTGTTCTCCCGTGAAATATGCACGTCAACTGGAGCCAAGGGCAGACATTAACACCTTGGATCGAGATGCCAAACCCAAAGAGTCCATGTACCCTTGTTCTGGCCTTATATTGACTGTAGTAAGTATATACTCTGTGGGTGCATGGACCCTTTCCACAAAGGACCTGCAATGAGCTGCGATGTACAGCAGTGGGCAACCCGAAACCCTAGCATATTCTGACAGGATGGGGAGGTATATTATAATTTAGACCTGAGGGATACCCGAAGCCGAATCGGCCTCTTGAATCAGATGCGCCAGGCGCGGCCACAGCCAACGTTGGAGAAACTGCGAGAGAAGCTGGCAAATAAGAGAGTTTGGTGTTCACGGTTCAGACTTTTGCCGGGGAAAGAGTTGAGAAGAGCTCCATACTTCCGGACAGGTGTCATACGAACAAAGTCAGATAGATAGGAAGCAGATCCGTGCATCTCCACACTCACAGTTTTTTAGTCAACCCCACCAGGTGCCGGTGCCAAGCAAGAGCCCTGAGCCCAAGCCCTCAGGCCTCAATAGCCTGATCCGGATACCTGAAACCCTTCTTTGAATCTCAAAGCTTCAAGCCCCTAAACCCCCAGCCCTTAAATCCTGACCCCTAAACCCTAAACCGTCAAGCCCCATGCCCTAAGAACCGCCCGCGAGCCTTTCTTGTGGCCTCAGACACGAGGAGTCGGCCCAGAAAGGCCAGCTCTACCTGGATCTCTTTAAGTTTAAGAGGGAATCGGACCGAAAACCTGGAGGGCTGGGGTTCATCGTGGAGAGTGCGGCTTTCAGTTAGGGTTAGGGTCTTGTGAGTGAGGCTTGGGAGTTGCTCTCCTTCTCACTTCCTACTCTGGCTCAGCTGCAGTAAGAACCAAAACCCGTGCTGTCTTTATACCACCCCCCCGAGTCAAAGCTCTAAGAAAGCCCCGAGCCCTGAACGCCGAAATCACCAATCACCTTGATTCCAAAGCCAACAAACAAAGCAAGAGCCTTGAGGTTCGAACTTTCAGGGCGAAGGGTTCATGCTTCGGGCTTTTGGCTGTAGGGCCAGTTGCTAGCACCTGCACCTCAGCTAAGGCCCAACTACACTTTGAATCGGGTCTTAGGGTTTGTGTGTGTGTGCGCGCGCTTGTGTATCTATATCTACATCTACTTCTTTATCTATCTATCCATCTATGCATCTCTGTCCTCATCCCCATCTCCATCTTTGTGTCGATCTATCTCTCTATCTATGTCTCTCTATCTATATTATATGAGCGCATGTGTGTGTGACGTGTGTATATACTGTTCTATCTACATCTTGCGCATATATACACATACATGTATTGGCTCCTGTTTGGGTCAGGGAGACTCGAATCCCAGAGGCCTACTATCTTCACTCGATGGCGGGAGGTTTTTTTTTTTAATTTCGATTATGATTTGGGGGAGTATTGCCCATAACAATACCTAGCACACTTTGGGAAAGAGGTTTCAGAGTTCTTTGGACGTCTTAGGCTGGGTTTTCGGTATCGGGCCTGGGGTGCTGGATCCATGTCTTCCGGCTGGACTGGATTCGAAGGGCGAATGCGCTGTCACATCCACCCACGAAACGGGGGGAAGCACGGGCCATACCCTTGAAATCCTTGGTTGGGACTTTGTCGTGTCAGGCTCTGCTGCACTCTACCATATAGACTTTGGACCGTCTGGGTTTACAAGGCTTCCGGACTCTAAGTGCTCCACTCCCGGGCTGCTGCCAAAAGCAGCTACGGGAGCCGCCTCGAGCTGTCGCCCATGTCTTCGTGGGGTTCAGGAACCTTAAAAAAGGTTTAGGGTTTAGGGCTTTTGGTTTAGGGTTTGCGGTTTAAGGTTTAGGGTTAGTCACATGAGCTTGCAACCAGGGAGATAGTAACGAGAGGGAACGGAAATACTGGCAGTGAGAGATTGATGACACACAGGCTATCGTCTCAGTCAAGCTGTATTGAGCACCAAACGGGGAGCGAAGGTTTTCAGGGCTCACGAGCTTTTGGCCTCAGCGCCTGCGACACGACACTACCAACTCACAACAAAACCTGGCACAGCACCAGACTGAGAGCCACTTCTCAAAAACCGCATCCCTGCATCTCGGCAACTTGCATCCTACGCCGTAGCCTTGAAAGCTGAGAGTTCTCGGTAGGGCCGAAGGGTCCCTGTGACGCTTCACCTCTCAGTGAGTCTTGGGCCTTGGGCTTGAGGCTGCAGGTCTGCAGGTTCCAGCACAAACCGTTTTGCCTTGGTCTGAGCCCACTACGTTTAGGGGTTTAGGGTTAGGGGCTTAGGGGTTTAGGGTTTGGGGGGTTCAGGGGTTTAGACTAAGACGCTTTCAGCGTTTAGGTTTTAAGGTAAGACGCCGGAAGCCAAACCCCAAAGCTCCAAGCGCTCATACCATGCTAGGGTCCTGAGTAGCCCGTTTATAATAAGGGCACCCTTTTTCCTACTATTCGGCTTTAATAAGGAAACCCAAAAATTAAAAAGGGCAAAAGGGTACTACTCAGGAACCTAGCATAACATTTCTCAGGGCCTGAGAACCCCATATATACCTAACAAGGTTAGAGGTTACCCAGTATCTAAGATGTAAACCCCAAACCCTGAAATGTTCAAGCGCCTCCATGAGGGAGAGGCTTGTGGACGAGAACGTGCAGCGAAGCGCCTCGCTATCGAAAGCAGCTCCCAGGTTAGAGCTTGCAGGCTTGGGGCCTGATTTGGGCTTTAGCAGTTTCTGGTTTGGGGTTTAGTGCTTTAGGGTTTCTGGTTTAGGGTTAAGGGTTTTCAGGTTTCTGGTTGGGAGTTTAGGGTTTGAGATTTTTGGTTTGGGGTTAAGGGCTTTAGGGCTTCTGGTTGGGCTTCCCCAAGGCTAAAGGGGCTTCCCTTTCTGCGGTCTGCGGCTGGGAGAGGTTCAAGACTTGAGGACTTTGTTTATCCATGCTTGTACTGACTTAGGATCTTACTCTTCAGGGTCCAGACTTGGCGCGCCTGATGATCCGATACTCAGGCTATTCTACAACAGTTCGACTTCATAATACCTAGCCGAACCCCTCCCCCCTCCGCCCAACGAAGCAACACTGTCTGCTCTCAGCCTTCGATTCCGAACTTAGCCCAACACACCACAAATTCTATATCCACATGCGCATGGAACATCCCCAAGCCCTACGTAAACTTACATTGCCAAAACTGAAAAGCCCAAAACCTTGAAGCTCTGGATCCCAGCATTTCACATGCGCATTTCACATACACACTCGAAGCAGCTGCGGTTTCGGGTTCAGGGTTTAGGAATGTTTAGGATAAAGGTTGCCGACTCCTGGCACAGTCGCTAGGAGCATCAGTCGAGGATCAACCCGATCCTCGAACGAAACTCATGCGGTTGGTGTTATCGTTCCGGAACTTCGGGCCTCACGTCCGATATCTTGCTGCATCATATACTATACTCCAATAATATAGTATGATACAATATCATACAGTACAGTGTAGTATAGTATATCATAGTATAGTATAGCGTAGTATAGTATAGTATAGAAAGTGCATCTAGTAGGGAGTCCCGAAGGCACCGCTGTAGATCTGCCTAAAGGGAACCTTTCGTGACTGGTAGGTAGACTTGATGTCGTTCCTTTCTTTCCATCCCTTGAGTCATTGGGACATCTCCATAATATAGGAGCCTGAACGATTTGGGGTATATTACCAGTATGTTTATGCAAGGAGTCCTCCTGCAAAAACTGTTCCCTCTCCCAAAGGTACTTTGCATGACCTCGCTGCCACTCTCGGGCAATGGTTCCTGCATCCGCCGTTCGGAGCTTCTTTGGCTGTTGCAGAGCGGTTTAGGGTTTATGCCTTTGTCGGCCTGTTCAAGGTTTTAAGATGCGGATGTTTTTGGGCGGATGTTTTGATGCATTATTGAAGCTCTGGCGACCTGCTAGGGCTTGCTAATCCGTTCGGAGCACTGGGTCGCAAGGTTGCAGCGAGCCTTCTTTGCTCACGTCTCATCACAGAACACAGCAAGACCAAACACGACACATGACACGAGGTAACCTCAATCTGAAAGTAACGCCTGTGGCTAGGCTGCTTGCAGAGGTGTGGGGGCATGAGAATGAGGATGCACACGAAAAACTAAGATGCTGATGTTGCCACTGCTGCTGATGCTGCTGCTACTACTGCTACTACCTCTACTAGCCACGCCCGCCTCCTACCAACCACCTGGCGCCGAAACCCATCATCATCATCATCGTTGGTATACGACATCACGAAAGTACTGTAAACACCAACTAAAATGGAGGTGCTCTTTAAAAGTACGTCATCATCCCCCCCCCCCCCCCNCCAGCCCCCCCCGCCCCCTACCAACCACCCGGCCCCTAAACCCACCACCTGCTTCACCGTTGGTAAAGGACACCACAAAAGAATTTAAAACCCCAACTAAAATGGGGGGGCTCTTTAAAAGTTCGTCATCACCCCCCCCCCCCCGCCACCCCCACCACCCCGCATGCGGGTTGGTATTGGACTACGACATCACGAAGTGCTGTAAATGCCGATTAACATGGATGTGCTTTTAAACTGTCTTTAGGAGAGGTGGTTGGTAGGGGGGGTGCACCTCCACTACTACTACTACTACTACTACTACTACTACTACCGCTACTACTACTACTACTACCACTACGACTACTGCTACTACTACTACTACTACTACTTCTACTTCTACTCCTACTGCTCCTGCTACCTGCTACTGTTCCTGCTACCTGCTACTGCTGTTGCTGCCTGAATTGCTCCAACTCCAAGTCCTGCTCTCCTACTTGTACTGCTGTTCCTCCGGCTTCTCCTGCTCCTCCTGCTCCTACTATCCTCCTGCTCCTACTACTACTACTACTACTACTACTACTACTTCAACTACAAGCCACCCCTCCCCCCTACCAACCACCTGGCGCCTCAACCCATCGTCATCGTCATCATCAGCGAAAATGACAGCTGCAGAAGATGCAGGGCTCAGGCCCCTTATCTGTGACAGCTGCAAAAGTTGCCGATGCTCACTTGCCCTAACTGTCACAGATGCAGGGGCTGAGGCTCCCTGTATGTGACAGCTGCATAAGTTCCCGAGGCTCACTTGCCTCAACTGTCACGGCCGGTGAAGTTGCAGAGGCTCAAGCCCCAAAACTGCGACAGCAACTGGAGTTGCAAATTCGACGGGGAAGAAACTGCCAAACCACAGGTGGTCGGATAGCACGAAAACACTGTAAATACCGTGGAACACGCAGGTGCTGCCAGGAAGGTTTAAAACACTCCCAAAACCTGGAGCGCAACATCTTCTAAACATCAAAAACAAAGATGCCAGCTGTACATGGGAGAGGCTCGCCAACACCCTCAAAGCCCAGACCTCAGCGTAGGAGGGTTTGTCTTTGAAGTGGTGCGTGGTGTTCGAGAAGCTGCCTGTACGTCATCATGCCCCCCCCCCACCCCCCCTTCCCCCCGGAAGCAACAATGCNACCACTACCACTACCACTACCACTACCACTACCACTACCGCTACCACTACCACTACCACTACCACTACCACTACCACTACCACTACCACTACTACTACTACTGCTACCACTACTACTACTCCTACTACTACGACTACCCTACCACCACCACCACAACGACGACTGACCACCACTGCTGCTACTGCTACTGCTACTGCTACTGCTACGGCTACGGCTACTGCTGCGACTGCTGCACGTCCTCTTACTCTTGCTACTTCCTACTCCTACTCAGACTCCTACCCTAAACCCCCGAGCCCTTAGAAGCACAAATTCAACGCAACGCTCAACCCAAAAATTCCCCTTGTCAATCTTCTTCGTGTGTCCTTGTACTATTATTACTATATCAAGAATAAAACCATATTCCTGCTAGCACTATTATTGCTTACTTTAGCAATCACAGGCATTATCGCTAATATAGGGGCCTTAACAAGTAGAATAGTGTTTTGAGGCCCATTATACTGTAGATATATTCAGGAACCCCCAGAATAGTATTGGCAATTATTTAAACCCCTAATGCAGGAACCTGATTAAGAAACCGTGGCCCTATAACCCGCAATATATTAGGATTCATATAAGGAACCCTAATAAGGACCCAGGGTTTCTTAATCAGGTTCCTACATTATATTATTAAACCCCTATATAAAGCCCCTATAATACCCCTTATAGTAACCCTTATAGAAACTCCTTTAAAAGGAACCCTATTCTAATGATTAAGGCCCCTGTAGTATTACAAACCCCGAGCAAAGGCTCCTGTGGCTCCCAGGGGCAGCTCGGCGGCGTCGACTTTGGACGCACTGCTTTGGCCGACTGCAGGGAGCGAGGCGTGCTTAGCACTTCATCCTTTTATTAATTCGGGTTCAGGGCTTTTCGGGCTTTTGGGTTTGTTTTTTGTTGTTGTTCGGTCTTTTAGCGTTTGGAGCTAAAGCGGCTAAGGGTTTGGCCTAGACCCTCCCAAGCTGGCATGTTGGGCCTTAGATGGGGCTTCGTGAAAGATTCGTACATATTCGCAGACCTGAGAGTGGGCCTAAAGCCGCGCTTCAAAGGGAAACTCTGAAAGGGAACGTAATCTCACGCTGAAAAGCCCTGAAAGTCTGAAATCCCGTTTTCTGCAAATGTGCCTCACGGGCAGGTCTGGGAGGAGAAAGCGAGCGGCAGCTGATGCCTTCGAAACGAAGAATTGAAACCACGAGGAGCCGAGATCTGAGATTTGTCGGCTTCTCAGGGGATACAGATGCTACCATTGATGCTGTTGTTACCTCTCACGATTACATGACTATTACTGCTATGGTTGTTGCTATTTAGTACTGCTATGGTTAAAATTGCAATCAGCTTCAAAACACGCTGTGCGGGAGAATCGAACCTGCAACCTTCTGGTGGGGAAGGGCTGAGGCTGAGGGTTGAGCTTTTGGGATTTGCTCCCGTTGAGCTGGGGGCGTTGTTAAGCTTTAAGCTTTAGGTCTTAGGTTTGGTTTGCTGAGCTGAGGGTTTAGGGTTCAGGGAGCTTCGCAAACCACGGATCAGACGTCGTAGCCATAGCTATCCGTCACCAGCAAAAGGAGCACTTCACTTAACCGACTCCTTGAAGTCGTTGTCGGCAACTTCCCAAAAGGTCCTATATAGAAGCTACAAAATCCAACAGCCACTACAAAACGGCCTACTCTAAAGTCTACAAAGGCCGTAAATGCCTCTCTTCTGCAAAGCTAAACCTCAATCCCAAACTCCTAAACTTTAAATCCTGCACCCTAAAACAACTCCCACAGTTTAGGGTTTAGGGCCTGGACCTGGACCGGAAAAGCTCCGAATCCAAATCCCAAAACCGTACGTGTACCACGAGGAAGCTGGCACCTCGCCCTCGAAGGGGCAGCGCCAGGCCCGCCGTGGCCAGAGAGGTCTTGGTGGCTTCGTCAGAAGAGCAGAAACCCCAAAGTAAGGGTCATGAAGTTCTTTTAAGTTTTTGGCTTGTCTGCTTCTCTTGGCGGCTTAGAGGGGTCTGGTTTTCTACATTTCGTTTTCGTCTTGCGAACTTTACAGGCCTTACAAAGCTTTCACAAGGACCTAAAGCAAATTTCCTGCATCAACTACCAGTGCAGACGGGGCTTATCATCACAGTGTTTGTCGATAATAGGCTTTCTTCTCACCTAAGAGGACATTGCAGGAGTGTACTTGGTTTAATCTCGACCTTTAAGAGGCTGGAAAATCATCGAGATTTCGTCGGCCTATGGCAGCTTAGGTACTGCAAAACTCTGTGTATTGCAGATGCATGTTAAGCTTGGTGCATCGTGGTCTTCAGGAAGCACGCAGCCGAATACTGTTCCCAACGCAGACTGAGTCATCTACGCTTGCCACCAGACGATGTTCATCCGGTAGGAATACCTCAGTGCGGAGACGAATCCAGCGAAATTTCAGGAATGTTGAGGCCTATAAGCTGGGTGTTGAATGCTGCAGTAAAGGCTCCTTCTAGCTGTTTTCCGGAAGAATTCTTTTGGACAGAAAGAAGTTCGGCGGGTGTCCAAACCAGGAGCTAATGTACTGCAGGTGAGGAGAACTGGGGAGCTTGTCGGATGCATGTTTCTACTAGCACAAGAACTGTACTCCACGCCAGCGCTATTCCCGCTGCTGGGGCCTGGATTGTGAGGCCTTCGGGGTCGACCGTGCGGGCCCAAGAGACAGCGCCACTTCGGGGTCTGTTCGGTTGCAACTTTAGGATTCTTCTAAGTTCCAGGTTGAAACTTAGGGCTTCGGATTCTGTGGGTTTAGGACTCAGAATGCAGCTGTGGAGATGGATTCAGAGTTGAGCCGTGGGGCAACTAAGAACAACTTCTAAAAGCCATGAGGTCTGAGTTCTCAGCCCAACAACAGCCCAAGAGCTCCAAATCCTAATTATGGTCCGAAAACCTAGCCCTGCAGCCCCTCAACCCTCAAACCCCAAAGCTTGAGTTGCGGGATCCGGCTTCGAGGTTTGTGGTTTAGGTTGCCGTTGGTTTTAGGGTTAATGTTTGTCCAATTTTTACACGGCAGCCGACCTCACAACAAGTCGTCAAGGCCGGGCCAACCAACGAATCCCCTAAACTGAAATACATCCCCCAGAGACTCCAAGCGACCTCAGACTGAAGCCCTAAAGCCCAAACCCTAAACCCTGAACCGCTCCCTCACTCAGCCGGACGACCCCCAGCGTACGAAGAGTCTGCTTCTGCTTCGGCCTCGTCTAGGCGTGGAGAAATGATTTGGGTCACAGCGGCAGCGGTGAGCCTTTACCCTGAAAGCCCTTAACCTCAAAGCCCCAAACCTTAAGACCCCCAAGCCTTACAGAAAGGTGTGGAACGCCCTCAAGCCTTAAGACCCTGATCACCTGAAAACCCCCCAATACCACAGTTTGGAGCTTGGTGGAAGCTCCAGGATCGCAGCTGGGGCTCTCGGTTTGCAGCATTCTTGGGTAAAGGGCACGAAATGATGGGGAATTTGTGGTTCAGGGGCCTTAATAACCTGAAGAAGAAAAATGATACGAATAATAAGGTTTCGCAGTACCATGTACCACAATGGGATTGGAAAGGCTGGCATGCAAGAAGTCGGAGAACTCAGAGCCCCAGGGCCCAGGGAATCCTGGACCCTGAAGCCAGACAGAAAGGCGTTGGATGGAACCCTAAACTTTAAAGTCTCGACTCAAAAGGCACGGACCAAAAGCCCGAGCCATCCTTGACTGGAAGGGCTTAGAGCGCCTAAAGGTGAATGAGCAGGAGCCGCAAAGAGAAGCACTAAGAACTCCCAAAGGAACCTCGGGTTCATACTAAGGGCTTAGAGGACTAGGGTTTAGGGTATACTAGGTTCCCCAGTAGCCCGTGAATTATAAGGGTACCCTTTTTCTACTCTTTGGTTTTGAGGGTACCCAAACGAAGAAGGGCAAAAGGGTACGACTGGGGAACCTGGTATATGGGGGATACTTGTCCAAACCACAATAGGTAATTCCTACTATACATTCTACTATATAGGTACTTCTGACCCTTTTCTCAGATTTAGGGTTCAGAGTTTAGGGTTTAGGTGTTTAGGGCTCAGTGGTTCAGGGCTTAGGGCTTGGGGAGTACCATCTTCCTTGCTTGCAGCTAGGTACGTCACTTGGATACAGGCGAGAGTTTTGAGCTCATGAGGTATGGTGCTTTGACTTTGGTGTGTAGAGGTTCGGGAGTTTTGCGATTAGGGGACGAGGTTTGGAACCAAATGTTAGATGGCTTCTAACCCGATGAAGGCCTATGCAAATCCCAAGGACAACTCAGAACCGCACCACGATGCCGCGATATCATTGATCGCAGCACCTGCGATTCGGCTTGCTGATTTGGAGTTGCATTGTCGGGACTACTTCTTCTTCTTACTACTACTACTGCTACTACTACTACTACTATTACTGCTACTAGTACTAGTACTAGTACTAGCACTAGTACTATGACTATGACTACGATTGCTACTATTACTCGTACTAGTACTAGTACTACGACTACTCTTACTACTACTATGACGACGACGACGACTACTACTACTACTGCTGCTACTACTACTACTACTACCACTACCACTACCACTACTCCTATCCCTACAACTACTTCTACTACTACGACGACGACTACGACTACTACTAAGGAAGAAGTAGTAGTCGGGGGCGAGGGGGGGGAGAGACAAAAACCAAAGAAGAAAAGTGACTGATGACTACTTCCTCGCGTGCTTCCTGTGTCTGAATCAGATTCCTACATTCGATTAATCAATTACACGGTTGCCTTAGTGCCACGGTCCGCACTTGGGGATCAATCACACCCAACCACGAGGCCCCTTGCAGCGTTGAACTCTGAATGCCCACATCGAAATCTACAGCTTAAAGCCTGAACATTCAGTCAAAAGGTGAGACGTGGGTATCTGGCTTCACGGGTGCAGCAAGAAAGCATACACTCCCAGCTTCGACGGAAGGCTATGTCGGCTCAAGGTGGATGGATTTGGGCTTCCCGCTTAACGTCCGCATACCATAATAGTGATGCGAGTACTAGAAACCCAAAGGCTTATTCCACTCTCCAAGGCCTCTTCTCGAATTTCTGTGAAAAGTACTGACAACAGTCGGCTTCTTCTTGAATACTTTTGCATATTCATTTCCTTTTGTCCTCTTGAGTATGTGTACAGGATCCTACACCTCTGCGGCCCAGACTTAAGGTGTCGACCTACGCGTCGCAGACTCAGGCTGCAAAACTTTTTTTGCCCGCAACTATAGCTATCTGGCTCGGAGAGCAGCATGGAGCAGCCGGTACGGAAAGGCGACGATCAGGACCTCAGGGGTAGAGCTCATCCCACATCCACTTGACCATCTGTTGGTTGTGGGGCCTTCTTCTGAAAACCGATCTCATGTCTTTCTCTGCACAGCCCTCAAGCTTCTCCCCTTTGGTTTGTTTCTTGTGAACCTTGTCTTCCGAAGCTAGGACCGAGACCCAAAAAGAAGCCGAACAACAGGGTGGAGGACGTATATGTGGGGTCCTTGCACCCTACGCTCCCCTTGCATTTGGGACTGGGGTGCCACTTAAAAAAATCTAATATCATATTTTACTGTATTGTATTCGATTCCATTATTATTATACCTGGTTCAGGCTTTAAGGCTTAGCCTACACCCTAAGTCTGACGTTGAGAGTGTTGGGTCTCTTTCGAAGTCCCCCCTGCTAAAAAAACTGGAGTTTGCAGGGCTTGTAAAACTTTAAATCCCAAACCCTAAGCCTTTAAACCCCCTACCCTAAGCCCTCAAACCCTCTAGGGCTTTGTGCTCCAGGACTCCATTTGATCACATTTTCATCGTAACAAGGATCCTGAAACTTAGCATCCTCTGGCAAACCTGCTGCAGGAGCAGCTGTAGTTCAGCGTGCTGCAGATGACAAGCAACAGGGGGGTCTGTGCCCTGTAGGGTGCATCTTGCCTGGTCGGCGGCACCATTCGGCATCGCCTGCTGCAACATCAGGGTCTCCAGAGACGACATGCAGCAAGACCTGCATCGCCACAGGCTTCTGCATCGCATACCTGGTTGGCTAGTACATGCCAGCAAGACCCGTACTCGACCTGCTTCCCCCTCTAGCCCTCGGAATGGTGCTCATTTCAATACTTCAGTGCATTCCAAAAAATGTGAAGTCCAACATACCCGTGCCTCGGAAACAGGCCATCACGGCCACAGGCGCAAGGCAGTCAATGCGACTAGGCCACCTGGGGTTCGGCCCAAACAATGCTAACAAACATGATGATGGGCGGTCATAGCATCGAGAAAATGTGCTAGTGAATGATGCCAGTTAGAACATGTCGAGACATTCTTTCGACTATTCGGGCCTCATGATACTCTCACCAAGACCGAAATTAGCATTCCCCTGGTGCGATTCTACTGTAACATGGGCCCGAAGAACATCGATACACATTTGTAGCTCTTACCCCCAAACCCGAAACCGTTAGACGGCAACCAGGCACCACAAACCTTAAACTAAACCTAAACCCCTCAACCCTAAACCCCTAAGCCCTAAACCCTAAAACCCTGCACCCTAAATGGAAAACTCAGGAGCTTCCTTTTTGGTGCACTCGTCCTGCGACGAGGCTCTCTGCTGCATTTTGCTGCAAAACAAGCTCGCTGACGATTTCGTCAGGAAAATTGGTGGACGTCGGTTCGGGGTTTAGGAATTCTGGAACCTCAACCTAATCCCCCAAGAAAAGGGTAAAATAATGGCCCAAGGGGCTATTATTCTACATAGTTTTGGGGTCCAGGAAATGCTAAACTCCTAAGCCCAAAGCTTTCCCTTGGGCACGCGACGGAATAAAATCCCGATCCCATAGCGTGATGTTGGTCTGTATGAACATGCGAGATAACTTATAACCAAGAAACTGCAAAGAAGATACAACGACAGAAACGAAGAACAACATAACACAATGATAAGATTAATACATAAACAGACCTCGCACATGTGCATCCAACTATCTATCTGCCTACCTACCTACCTACCTATCTATGTATCTATCTATCTATCGTTTGTATATCATATATATATGTATGTAATAGCATATCTCTCTATATATATATATAGTTAAATACATACGCACATATGTACATATGCATGCACAGAAACACGCGCACACACCCACACACACATTGACATCTAGTCATCCATGTGTACATGTCACAGCCTGGCGCAGAGGCACATACGGTATACAATACGATTGCGGATACATGGATGCAACACAAGATGACCAGTACGTGAAGACGGACACAGACGCACTAAGCAAGATAGAGAGGTACGCAGGGAAACCGAGACAGAGAGAGAGAGAGAGGGAGACAAAGATAATCGTTATCCTTCCATGCTAGACATGAAGACAATCTCCGACCGAGCCTCTGTCCACCGCTCCTGCATGCAAATCATCTGCGGTGACCCTTGGGTGGCAAAGCTGCCTGTAGTTGCATACATCGGAAGCAAGAGCCTCCGCTGAAGGGAAACCACTGCACCCTAAACACCTCAACAAGAACCTTAGTTTGAGAGAAATGTCGGGCGCGGGCACCAGCTCTACACATCGGTCGCTTGTTATTGTCGGACTGGCAGAAACCTGATGTCCAAGTCCTAGGCATGGGGCATCGAAGCGCTTGATCGGGCTTTTAGACAAGTTCTGGTCAGCCCGGAATCCGAATCCTAGGAGCATTATGCATGCACCCAACATGATTATGAAAGACGTAATCATAATGATACTGCAAGCTATGGCTTGGGGCTCATGGCCAAGATCCCCCAGCAACAACCATCACCGACATCACTATTCCGATCATTGCCACTGGCTTCTGCAAAACCGTCTACATTTCCACCATCACTGTTGCCAATCATTTCCTGCAAGGGAACCCCAAAACTCATCCTGAGTTGAGCAAGGCCACCCTATACCAACCTTGCTCAGAGATCCCATGGATCCACAACTTACGCAGAATGCTTTCGATGAAATCTTCTAGTGATGGCTAGGCTGAGTCATGTGATCCGTGATCCTGCTCCTTGTGATTTTTTGATACCGCTCTATGCCGCTACATCTGCTAAGTCTCCAAGTGGCCCTAAACCCGAAACCTTAACTCTAAACCCTATACTCTAAACGTGAAGGCCTTTGCTCTGAACCCTAAACACTATACTCTGGAAATACCCATGTGCGTTTGAAGAAGGGGCACCGGCAGTCAGATGAGCCTAATTTTTAAAGCCAGGCCCCTCAGTCTTTAAAATCTCGCACGTCTGCAGGCGTGGAATTCGCAGATCAAACCCTGGCGTTCGCAGGCTTCGGGTTTTTCGGGGTTCGTGAGCTGACAGGTTTAGAGCTTGAGGGGTTCAGGGATTAGCGTGCGGGGTGTTTGGGGAAGGCTGTAGGCATGAGGCTTGGAACTGAGACACAGCTAACGGGAAGCCCGAGCCGGCAGTACAACCACGACTTCTGCCACTCGGCTTCCAGAGCTCATCATGCTCAGATACCCTTTAGTTGAAACCCGGTTAAAGAACCCTATAGTGCCCTTAAGAGGAACCGATCCGACACACATAAGCCCGGCGCAGCTCGGGATGCAAGGAAGGGTGAGTTGTCCCAGTATATATTAAAGTAAACTCCAGAAAGTTGGAACATCAGTATCAAAGGTCCCTTATACAAAAGAGAAGGGAAATCCAGCACCAATCCTCCTAAACCCATGTTCCAACTTTCTGGGGTTCACTGTACATTTGAATGTATTACCGGCTATAATACTCAGCATGATACACATAGTATTATCTGCACTTCTGCTAAAAAGGTGGAGATGTTTAGCTGCCCAGTCTTTTCGTAGTCTTGGGACTGCCATCTGAGCCTTCATGCGATGGCAGACGGGCACAAAGCTCCAACACCAGTGCTGATGGCGAGTTCTGAAAATCGTCAGTCACTCTGTGAAAACAGCAACTAGGGAATGCTGGGGAAGGGGTCAGCATCCTAATCGTGTATCAGGAAAACTACTGGCAATGCCTTCGGGACTTATGGTGGGTCGCAGAAGTGGTGGTGAATTCAATTGTGGTGACCCTGACTCCTAAACTCCAACCCACCTAAATTCGAATTCCCAGACCATGAGCCGCTGAATACACCACAAAAGCACCATCCGTGTGAACAAACTCCCAGTTTGAAGCCGAGAAAATACCGGCCAGAGACTGAAGATATCGGGGCCCGTGTTGGTTCGAATAAGGTTTTGTCTGATTGCTTCGTTGTATAAGGGCTCTATACGAACTGCAATACAAGGCAATACTAGTCGGCACAAGATTCACGGACAACTATAGTATAGCTGTATCGGTACTATAAGTCATAAGGGGCAACGATTACTAACCATTCGCAGCATTCGAAGTCGTATTGAAATTCACAGACTTGAATCCCCAAACTTGAAATGAACAACAAGACTCCGGCCTTGAAGCCTGAAAGCCCGAACCCTGAAACTCTAAATCCGGCAACCCCATAAAACCCATAACACTCATAAAACCCTAAACGCCGAAACCCCTAAACACCTTGAGCCCGGAAGCTTAGGGTTCAACACTTTCTTCGGGACCTCGCGTGGACTGTCGGCGACTGCGATCGTTGCATCACCAGGACTTGCCTGGAAGAGCTTTGCAGGCTTCGGGCTTCGTTTTAGGGTTTGGGGGTGAAGGGTTTTGGGTTTAAGGGTTCAATTAAGAGTTTAGGGTTTAAGGGTTTGAGGTTTTGAGGGTTTAAGGGTTCACGGGTTTAGGGTTTGGGGGCGTGCGGATTCTGGTAAGCTTTCAAGAAGTTGCGGGTTTCAGGGTTCTGAAGCTTAGGGCTCTGGAATTAAGGACCCAAGCCCTGAACCCTAATTCGGGATCGAGGGTCGAGGTTCTCTTGGGGTCGGGCACTCCGAAGGTAAAGGCAAGAGTCGAATGTTGGCAGCTTCGCTGAAGAGTCTTCGATGGGGGCAAAACCCTTAACCTCGGTGCGCCAAACCTTGAACGGCCGGAGGTCCTCCTGAACCCAAAAACCTTTGAAGCAACCTAAGAACTGGGCCCAAAACAGACTTCTGCAAATCAAACTTCTGGCTTTAATCAAGCGTTGTTAATTGTACTGCTGTCACTATTACTATTATTGTTGAAACTATCACTATTCAGGGGTGCTATGAAATAATGGTGCCCAGCTAATCCAAGTCAATGCAGTGGAAACGATGCCCAGGAGACGAAAAGCTGCAAAGGCTAAACATACGCCCCGATCTGTAGAACGCACTTGCAAGAAGCTACGAATGAGAAACGCATACCATCCCCCAGCATAAACAATAGCAGCTAGAATTGAAATGCCAAGAAGAAACGCTGAAGAGCTCCGTTACTGAAGCCAGGAGTGAAATGCCAAGACTGTTCCAGTTCACACATACGATGAGGACGAGGAGGCGACAAGCATCATGGTGATGGTCATGGAGGTGAACATGATACTGCAGCGAAATACGAAAAAACAGAAATGCGAGGCACCATTCCTGAAGACCACAAAACAGACACGACGTAACATCCCGAAACTCTGGAAGCCTGAGACCTGCAGGCTCCCAGGCTTCCGGACACCAGAAGGGACACAACTCGCCTTACACCTCTGCTAGCCGCTATGGCATGGCGATGGTACTCGGGGTTACCATAGCTGCTTCGATGACGACGATGCCTACTGATGCGGCTACTTCTGCTCTCACGACACCGAGAGCCGCGGAGCAAAAGACTCTCCACCAAAAGCCCTCAACCCTAAACCACAAGCCGTAAACCCTAAGCTTCAAGCCCAAAGCTCCTTGAAGGGTGCTGACAAGGAGAATCATTCAACCCTGCTGTCCTCGGTGCTGCGTACGTTGGTCGCCCGGGCAGCGCTGCTTTTGGCGGTGATGCGGCCGGAACCTGGTAGCCTCTGCCAAGTTTCGTGTAGTTCAGGGCCACTTAGCACAGGGAGACTTCAGCAGATTGTTATCAGGACAAACGATCCCTGTAAGGGTTCTTGTTTTGCAATCTGGGTCACATCGGACGGGTGTCAATGTAAGTTTTCTGGAAAGGACTGTCACCGACAAGAGCGCGGAGCTTTTCTCCATGCACTAAACCCTCTCTGCGCTAAGCTCTAAACCGCTTCGGCCTCCGTGGAACAAGCTCCAAACTGTAAGATCCAAGCAGCTGCCCTGGCGACCATCGGGAGATTGCAGAAATCCTCGGCTGCCGGCGCTGGTACCCGAAAAGCCGAAACCATACAGCCTATAAGCCCCATAAACCCCAAAACCGTACACCCCCCCCAAACTACAATGAAGCCGAAACCATGAACCCTATGGTCCGTTCCGGCGACCCTTCAGACCTGCTTAAGGTTCGGGCCTCTAGGGGATGGCTTCGAGTCTGCAATTCGGGGATCTTTGGCTTGGGAAGGTCTTTGTTGGAAGTCTCGGGCAGAAGCGTTGGTGGATTCGACCTGTAACCAGAGATCTGAAGGAGGTTCCACGACCTGGCCTGCACCTTTGGTTTTCAAGCGGTACTTAAACAGCGGTTCATTCAAGCTTACTCGCTTCCGTCTCCCAACTGCGTCGACTCAACGATGAAGTCAAAAGCAGTGTCTGCAATGTGGGTGCCGGACAGAGAGCGAACCAGAGAGAGAGAGAGAGAGCATGGGACTCGGCTCTAGGAGAGAGGAGAGTCTGGGCAATGACATCAGAGGACACCCTTCTCACTTGACTGTTGCCATGGCCAAAAATAGCCCAACCACTCCAAATCCTGAGCACTCAAATGCTACGTACACTTCTAGACTTTTAGAACGTGGGACTCTACTCTTCTCAAAAGCCGAAGGTTTAGGCTGAGGTTGAGGCTTCAATCAACAGGATGCGGGACTTGGCACACATCAATCGACAGCATCGGAGGAAATGCCTACTGCCGACCCAACAGGTTACCAGATTGGTCTTTCCTTTGTCACGAAAACATCAATCCCGAAAACAACGACTTCAAGCCAAGCGGTCAATGAGGGGATGGGTTGGGTTGTTAGGGTCTGAAAAAAGCACGTAGCTTCAAATTCAGCTTTAGGTTTGGCGTGTGTGGAAAATTTTCGGCCTCGTGAGTTGGGGTGTGAAGTCTCACCTATGCAGCTGTTTAATTTACGGCGGCCAGCTGGTTTCAGGGCCTTCTACAAAGTGCGGCCACCGCCCACATTGAAGACAACCTATGTCTTCGAAGACGAGCATCGTGAACATGGAGATGGAGAGGGTTGGTTTGGCGGGCAGTAGGACATGGCTCCTGGCAGGGGCAGGGTTAAGGCTTTAGGCCGTTAGGTTTGAGGTGCCTTTGGGCATTCGGCGCAGGATTGAAGAGCTTGGGCTGTAGGGTGCAAGGCTTTTTTTTTTCCGGGCTTGGGTTCCGGCTTAGGATGATGAGGCTCAAGCCTTGAATCCTGAACCGTTCCTGAACCCGGACAAGCCAGTCACTGTCACATGGATCGGGCCCCAAGGCGGCTTGGCGGGGAGACAGGTCATGCTCGGCCAGCAGTCTCAGCTGACCAGAGACTTCGCTCTCTGGTGCTCGGTTTAGGGTTTAGGGCCGTTTAGAGCATGGTGCTACATTGGTAGCTTCTGGTTCTGGTGCTCAGAGGTACCCTAAACGAGCTAAAAACAAACGTTTAATTCCAACCGGTGGCGCTTGCACCTAGGCCATGGATGTGCAACCTAAGATCACATCCCAACCCCGTGTCTAAACCCTTCACGCCAGATGGCCCCAAACTTTCTCTCTAAAGAACTTTCCTCCAGAAGACTAAGGTGACTAAGGCTGAACAGCCAGACCCAAACCCTAAACGTCGCACCCGACACCCTCGACGGTGCGGAAGCAAAAAGCTTCTTACTTCCCAAATGCCCATGGGCTGAAACGTTCAAACTTGCAGAATAACACTACCTCACGAAGGTCCCAAAATTGAAAAAGTTGGGTTTGGGACCAACAGGGCTTGTCTTCACACAAACCAGGCCTCCCGGTCGCTGTGCAGAGGGCGTTCGCACCACCCTGGCAGAAATGCTGTCGTAGTCTTCTTTTGACTGTTCCAATAAGGAAATTCCTTGTGGCCTCTCCTCTGTGAGGGCTACTATAAGGGTCTTGGGCGGTTAGGGGTTTAGTGGAGTAGGTGAGGCCCAGAACCCTGCCAAAGTTTACCGTCGAAGTATCAACAGTTTAGGTCAAACTTAAGAGTAGGTCTGCTAGTGGCTTTCACCAGAGGTCCCAAGCCCCAGTTAACGGGGCCTTAAAGCTTGCAATAGACAAATATTCAAATATCCTAAACTCTAAAACCGACCCGAAACCCACTGAGTGTGGGATTTCCCAGCTCCGCCAGGGCTTGAAGCTTCGGGCTTGTTCTTGGTTTCATGTGGCTGAGAGAGCTTTATCAAATTTTTCGGTGGGCTTTACGGGATTTCTTCAAACTTGCAAGGCTTACATGTTACAGCATAGAAGGGGACTTATCGGACTTTATTGGGATTCATTGGGTTTAAGAGCCGTCCGATCCAGCCTCCGAGGAACCTGAGGTCGCTTGGTGGACGAAAGATGCACCCTTCCTACAGTCTCCATTGTCGTTCCTTTCTTTCTTTGGTTGAACCAACCTTCTACTGTATTTCGGATTTAGGATTCGATGGAGACTGTAGGTTCTTCAGGGTCAGCTGAGGGTTTAGGTTTAGGATTTGGGCAAGACTCAACCTTGGGCTGTGCTTCCAGTTCCGATTTTTGTGTCGATTTCAACAGTCCCCAAAATTAGTAATACCCGGGGCTCTAAATAAAGCTATAACGGGAATTGCACAGTATTCCGGATCCATACCTAGCAAAGCTGGGGCAGATTCGACTAGACCGCAAGCTCGTTTGACCCTGTGCCATACATACGAAGAGAGATGTTTCGGGCCTGCCAAATTCCTTGGCCGAGCCCAGAGGGTTCTGGATACATCAACTCTGAGGCCCCAGAGATCCGCAAGGTGTTTAGGCCCCAAGTCAGGCCAAGAGTTTATGTTGCAACGCGCCTGACTCTGAAGTCTACACTTCATCCAACAAGCCTCGCAACCCGCACTTCCAATCGCATGTACTGTAGCACGAGCAAGCCCCAGCGCTTGTCGCTGATAAACCCCAAGACAACACTACATACAGCTGAACGCGAAAAGTAAAAACAAAAATACCGAGAGCCGGAAGCTTGGTGACAAACCCTGCAACTACACAGAAACAGACATCAACCGCTCTAAATTCCCTAAATGCCCCAACCCTCCTTAAAGCGCGCCTGGAAGCGGGAACCGGCGTGTAGGGGGATCGGGCCGAAGGATCGTTGCCTTGGGACCTGATCGCTGATGAACTTGGGGTTGAACGCCTTTGGGCTGTGCTCGTCATTTTGCTTTTCTGTTCTATGTGTGTCTGTGTGTGCTTTTGTTTTGTTGGGGGGATGTGGGGTCTAAAAGCTTAGGAGCCATAGTAGGTAGGAATTTAGCTCAACAGTCCTTGTAAACCTCGATGTTTACCTTCAAGCTTCAGATATAAACGATTTTGGGCGTGGGCCCATACAAAAATAATGGACGCTATGTAAACCCTCTAGGTTCTCTTTGCAAGGGACAGGCCCCAACGTAGACCAGAATCAGCGTGGACTGTCTGCTGAGAGGGCCCTACTAGGTGCCTGTAAGGGGGTGGCTGCGGGAGAGGGAGTCTCTGCATAAACAAAGGCTATGCCTACAGATCTGTGGCAAGCGGCGCGACCAGAAGGGCAGGCCCGAGCATGGGGGTGCCGATTACAGGTCTACCGGACGGGAGCCTCAGGGTCATGGACGGGCAAGAGATGCAGAAACCCTTCTGAGATCCAAGGCTCTTAGACTCTAAGCCCTTTAAACCACAAAGAGCCCCAGATCCTCCAGCCTCCCTCTCGACGCCCAAATCCTGAACTTCAAGGCTCTGACGCAAGGACCGAGTGGGTCACGGCTGTGACGACCTTCTCAAGGCTCTCCTGCCGGTGCCCGCGTTAGCTGTAGGGGCCTAGTAGTTAGAACAAGGTTCTAGACTCCCTTATTCTTGGCCCCCTATACCGTCTCCTCTCACCTCTTTAAGGATTCCCAATGTGGTTTGCAGCTTAGACAAACTGAATGGGATTTAAACTGGGATTCAAGATCGTGCTTCTACGGTTGTATCATGTTGCTGAAACGCGATACAGAGCTGAAGGGCGGCTATGTGACACGATTGGAGTGTTTTGCAGGTCTTCATAAGGTCTTATCAGGCTTTCATGGATTGTGGCTTCACAGGCCAGGGGTATACGTGGAGGGTCAGGGTACTGAGCAAGTGCGGCTCAAGGTTGAAGGTGCACTAGCTGAAGTTACCCCGCAGCGCTACCAGTATTGTCTAAACTGACTAGGTCCTTTAAGCATCGGCGAATCCAGAATCTTGAAATCCAAACCTTTCGACGAACGACAGCGTCAGTTGCACCCTCGACGAGTTCTTCACCAACACAACAGGGTGCTGCGGAAGTAACTACGGAACCCGAATTCGAGGGCTGCATAGCAAAAATACGGACACGGACGGCACGAGTCCACTTGGCACAATTTGGGGAGGCTCCAAACACGCACAAGGCACCGGCCACAGCAAGTAATCCTCGGGCGCACGACAGTACGATGATCCTCAGACCTTAAACCAAAACACAAAGCCCGATGCCTTCAGAGTTGTCGACAGCGCCTCCACCACAGGGGATGAGGCTCGGATTGAAGCACCTCGACGCATTCTCTAGGCTTAATGTCTAGGGTCTAGGCCGTCATTGTCGATATTTGTCGAGTACGAAGCCCATTGCATAGTGGCAGTAGCGGCAGTAGCAGAAGCTGTGGCAGCAAGAGTAGCAACTGTACTTCGACATTGTGGCGATTTGTGACTTACACTCAGTAGGATAGTTTTTGCTTGGATGGCTTCGGGTATGTACGGGTAACGGGGTTCTTGGCAGTACTTACTGGCATGTTTTGCTTTGCTGGGTTGTTAGGGTTCCAGTTCTGAGACAGAGGCTGGATTGTACCCCAATACTCATCAGTGTTGTTCTTGCTTCGATGTCATGGTCATATACGGATAACGAGGTTTGTGCACGAGTCGGCGGTGTCATACATTTATTATACTGTGCGAGGCGATGGCGATACGATGGTATATGTGTTGTTCGTACGGGCTATTTCGTACAAAAGCAATAGGGTAGCATGCATTACTTTGTAAGGATGTTCTATTCCTAAAAAGCATTGCTTTGAAAGGAAAGCACTTGCGCATAGGTACACATATAAATATATATATATATATATATACAAACAAGTTACGTGTACGCATTTACACATATGTAAGGGTAAATGAGTAAATAAGCAACTACAGAAGTAAATCAATCAGTTTGTGTGTATGCATATACACTGGTGCTTGTTCATATTCGTGTTGCTATTAATACTGATGCCTTTTGTGTAACCATGGTGTACAGACAGGTATGTCTAGGACACCATGCAGTTATCTGGCCTAAACATTCAGATGCATCGTATGAGTGGGATCTCGATTGTGGTTTGCAACCGCGTGAACAGAGGAATCCCTGCATCTACACTTGTGACGTCGTGGACTTCAGCCGTAAACACTAACCCCGGCTATTTCGATTCAAAGTTCTTAGAGCCTCTTTGCCCGAGAGACCGACTGAGCCCGCAACGTGGCATGGCAGATTCTCCGCCCTCACTTTCCTCACAGAGCGGCGCGGTTTAGGGTTCAGGGTTGTGCGGCTTGGGGGTTCAAGCTTTCCCGAAATCGAGCTCTCGCTCCAGTGCTCCATGTCCAAACTTTCAAGCACAGCTCAAGCACAAGAACACAAAGGACTAGAAATGTATTACATGTCTTACAAGAGCCCCACGGACTGCTTCCTCGGTCTGTGACCCTAAGAACCTAGCTACTTATGTCCGGCACTATCCTCTGAGACGCCTGCATCAACGAGGGCATAGAGACAAAACTAACGACTTAGTTCCCATGCAGTTTCAGATCTTCTCTTGCGCATTATGGTTTGAAGGTTGTAGGGCCTAGGGTTTGAACGATTTACTGCGATATACCTTCACTACACCCCAAACCCCAAAGCCTACCTCCAAACACCGATGCACGAACATCCCAACACCAAACCCTACCTGCCCTACCTGAGCCCGAAAAGCTAACACTGGAATTTTGCCACCTCGCAGACATCCTCAAGAATGCATCAGACCTGCAAGCAACCCCATAGGGCTAACAAAACCGAAAAAGTTGCAAAAGCGCCAAAAACCGTCTTCAATAACATTGAAGTGAACAAACGACAGCCTTCTAGATTCCATATGGAGCCTGTATGAACCCACTCCCTAAATGCTTAATATTGAATACCAAACCCTTAACGAACCCCCCCGCCTGTGTGGATACCATGGAGACCGGGCGTTTTGGGCTCATCTCAGGCCGAGCCCCCAGGGCCTCGGAGGCAAGCTCTTCTAGGAGGGTGTTGTAAGGGCTCCCGGGTTCTTATTCTAGGGGTCATCAGGGTTTTAGAGTATGGGCTTCTCATTATCAGAATAGGGTTTGGGGTTTCCTGTAGTGTAGTGACCAGTTTTTATGTATACACATAAATACATAAGTACATACATCTACATATACATCTACATATACATACGCATACACATACACATATATACACACACATACATATATACATACACATATACTTGCATGCATGCATGCATGCATGCATGCATGCATACATGCGTACAGGGAGTACAAGGTGTTTTCGCTTCTAAGCGTTAGATAGATAGCCGGATAGATGGATGAGGTTTTGCAACGAGAAATTGCATGGCTCCTGGGAAAAACAAGTAATCAGAGAGGGCATTGTCGCCGAACCCAATCGTCAAGTCCCTGTAGTAGAGGAACTCTGTCAGGTCTACTGTTAATAGCGATCGAAATAACAATGATAGAAACAATCAGAGTAGTAGCAAGTATAAGAGTAAACTAATAGTAAGGGGCCTGGGGCTCCGGACAGACTCAAGTGCTTTTCCGTCTGCTTGGGTAGCTATTAATTATTGCCTGCAAAACACATGAACGACAACACGAGCCCCGAGAAGTAACATGTCGGACGGCGGACGAATCGAAATAGCGCATCAACATCCTTGAAACACTCCCGCAAAAACACATCGTTCAAATCGATCGCATCCTGGTAAGAGCCGGGATTTACAGGCAAATATTATATATGATATGTGCTACTAATTCTATATTTCAAAAACATATACGAGATTTCCCGGTGCACCCTTCGGCGCCCTCATCTTCCCAGCCCAGGCCTTGCGAACGGCCTCGGCCACGGTGGACTCGAGGTCTTGAGCGCCGGCTGCCTGCAATAATGATAACAAAAGTTAGAAGAGCAATCATCACAATCAAAGCCAGAACCATCATCACCATCATAGTCATAACACTAACAATCATAATAGTAAATACCACTACCAATAAGAATCATCTTTACAGAACAACCGTAATCATCATAATACGAATACTGAACAAGTAATAACAGCAATAATAACGACAGTAACAATGCTAACATTAATGACAACACTAACAATAACAATGACTAGTAGTAATGATAATGGTACTAATAACAATAATAATGTGTGCCGGCAAGCAAGAGCCGATCACGGACCGAGAACGTACGCCAATCTTGCAGCTTGGTTGGGCCCCAAGTGGGGGGAGGGGCCAAGATGACACAGCAAGCTTGGTCGCCTCCGTGGGTGGGGGTGGCAGTTTGCACGCGCAGGCTTGGAAAACTTGGTTTTGGCAATCTTGCATCACACCACTTGCGTAACTTGCACTCGGACGGGGGGTTCGAAGGGCTTTAGGGGGGGGGGGGGTATCTTGGTAATGGTAATGGTGCTGGTGCTAACCGTAGTGCTACCCTAAACCCAGAACCGTAAACCCCAAACCCTAAGCCCTAAACTCCTAAACATGATAATACTACTACTAATATGCCGGGCGCGCCTAACCCCGAACCCTAAGCTGTAAAACCCAACAGCCGAAACCCTAAGCAGTAAAACGCCAAGCCCTAAACCTTGTTAAACCGTCAAAGCCCAACAGCCTAAACCCTAAACCCTAATTAAGCCGCAAAAGCCCCAAACCCCCAAATCCCTGAATCCAGTACTACTAACTAGCTACAAACCCTAAACCCTAATCCTAAAACTGCAAGCCGCACGCGCCGTGCGCGCGTAACCCTAAAACCTAACCCGCAAAACCCAACAGTCCCAACAATAAACCCTAAACCGTAAAACCTCAAACCCTAAATCCGAAAAACCCTAAACCGTAAACAGCAAAACACAACGGCATAAACCCTAAACCCTAGACCGCAAGCCCCCAAACCCTAAAAACCCTAAACTCTATAATACCATTGTTAGTTATAACGAACTACAAGCCCTAGCCCCTAAACCATAACACCCCAACAGCCTAACCCAAAAAACCCTAAACCCTACACGTTCAATACTAATACTACGTATAACTACTAACAACGAAGCCCTAAACCCAAACCCTTAATTAGCCGTAAACCACACGCGCCGGCCGCGCGTAACCCTAAACCCTACAATACTAATTTAATACTGGTACTGCTTGTAACTACTAATTACAAGCCCTAAACCCTATAGACCTAAACCCGTAAACCTCACGCGCCCTGCGCGCGTAACCCTAAAGCCTAAACCGTAAAACCCCAAACCCTAAACGGGGGGTCGAAGGAGGGGGAGGGGGTGAAACGTGGCAGAAATCGTGGTAGTCCTGGTAATCCTGGTAGTCTTGACTTGCTACGCCGACGACGACGACGGCTGCTACTACCACTGCTCTGGCACCTGGCCTCCAAGCCACGTCGGCTGAGGCTGCGCCCAGGCGTCACAGCAGGTGGCGAACCAGAAGACATACGCTGTACCTTGGGTGGATTTGCATCTGTTGCAGAGGCAGCAGCATCGTAGGATATCCTGCAACGTGGAGCTGGGTAATTACATGGCCTAAGGGAACCTCACGACGGAGACAAAGAGTAAGTCGTACAGCAGGCAACCTAGAATCCGAAGCTGCCAGCCTCCGACTTGAACCCCCGAAGACATCAATTCCAAACTGCACAAGAATGCTTCCATAAACTTCCAGATCTACACAGTCCTCCTCAAATCCCCAACATATCACCACAATAACCCAGTCAGGGGGCATTTCCCTGTGTGCTGGTGCGGCCGCGCTCGGACATGGCTTCGCCCAGGGTGTAGCTGGTGCGTTTCACCTGGGGGCTTTATTTGCAGTCTCATTCTGCTTCGGATTACCACCCACGGATCTAGAACAGTTGGCCTACACTGGGCCCCTGATTATCCTGATTCCTGACCGCTCCGGCCTGATTCCAAAATCAGCTTGCTCTTGCTCCTCTTGTACAGGCACGCCACTACTGGTGGTGCCAACTACTGCTCTGCTTGCACTCATCGTGAGGCCATCGAGCAAGTCGTGTTCTGCCGTGATGGCTTTGGTACATGGTTGTGGTAAGGATGCGTGGAACTTTGAAGGCGGTGAGGATGTGTGGGACTTCGACACCAGTCTTCTGACGTCTATGACGATAGTGCCGATACTGCAGCAGGTAACTGAAGAGGGGCTTGGGCACTTCAGGTTCCAGGTCCAGCCCCTGCGCCCTGGACCCTAAACCCACAGTCATAAGAGTTAGAGCGAGGCTTTGCTGGAGTTTAAGGTTTCGGAAGTGCTTTATACCCTGTTTAAAGAGTGTCTGGGGCCAGATGCCTCTTGCTCCAGGTTCTGCACGCGGGTCGGAAGCTGCATCGCCTGCGCTGTTGGCAACATCCTTGTTCTTCGGAGATATCCGGCTTGACACCCCATGCTTCTAGCTACATGCCAGGGCCTTTAGGGTTTCCCACGGACGTAAGTCTTGTCTACAGTGAGCTTGGAGACACGTGGGCACACCTGACAGAGTTTGGATCTCTTCATGCGCTAACCTGAAGCCCAAAAGGTAGAACTGGGCTTAGACAGATCTAGACCCGTAAGCCTCCATTGTAGTTCCTCTTTTGTTTAACCAACTTCAGGATTTAGGATTCTGCAAAGGATTCTGCCCCAAAAAAGAAGAAAGAAGTATATCGGGCAGCTTCCCTGAATCGGGCAGCCTCCAATTTCTTCAAGCGCGGCTGAAGTTCGTCGGTGACACCTCCCAGCCTTGGAGGGCGATATGCGGCCTTCCATGATTGGAACAGAATTTTGTCATTTGTTGGGGTATATTCTACTATAAACATAATAAGGAAACCCCAAATTATATAGGGGCCTTCACAATGCGAAAAGGCTTTTGTTGAGCTTATTATACTATAAACTCATAACGAGGAGCCCCAAAAATAGTATTGCTAATTCTTTCGGCCCCTAGAGTACGTGGTTTAGGCCTTCTTAGGTTTTGCAGGGCTTCGGGGTCTTTTGGAGTCTTTGGCTGCTTTTTCGCAGACCTTTGAGGTAGGCTGACGAGCTCAGCCCGGTTCCAGTCTAGGGCCGCGTCCCATTCAAAAACAGAAGCGATAGACCTACAGGCCAAAAAGTCTGCAATCAGAAACCCGGAACACAACAAACTGTTGAGAGAATTGCCTCTTACTTTCTTCTTCTTCTGCAGCAGCCTAACTACGTCCCTCTCTCTCGCTCTCTCGCGGCATGTGGATGCTGGAATCGCCGCCTTAGCTCGCAAGCATCTGTCAGGTGGCGCTTCGCACAAGAAGCACCATCTTCCACACCGCAAATCCGAAATCGGATGGGAATTCATTGGTTCATTGGTAGACGGTGCTGAGCAGGACACGAGCGATGCTTCGGCAAACAGCTAACCAAAATTCGTCACATGAGATTCAGATCCATGGCGCAGACCATCCTGGGATGTCGTTTCAGGTTTTTCAACGCCTCAACCGAATTTAGTCTCTCATTTACCCTGACACTGTGATTCCACGATGGGCCGTTCATCGATGCTCATCGGGTGAGTCGCGACATCGGAGCAATTCGAGTGGGCATGGCATGTTGAAAGGCAACACACTCCACACTAATTACACACTCCACTCCGATATCTTGCGAGGAAGCAGCAGAAGCCCTATAAAACCCTACAGCACAGTAGCAGAACCGTCAGAATCAAGAACCAGACCTCCAACATCTGCTCCACGGCTGAGGGCCCCGCTTGGCCCTGAGGTCAGCCTCCACGGCGCCGCAGCGAGCCTAATGGCTTCTCGAAGTTGCGACACCAAAGTCTTAAGCCCTCAAGATTGGACGGATTAATTATCATGGGGCAGTTGCAAGTCGACAAGTCGACATGCAAATGCCTGTGCCCAGGAATCCAAGACGCTCGATTCATGTTAACAGGTCTCGTCCTGTGTTTTGCTGTTGCCCGCAAGCTTGACAAGCACAATTTCAGCTGAGGCCCAAACAGGTATTGAACTAATTGGCATAAGGCTTCTTTTAAAAGGCTAGGCTGCATTCAGGTTGCCATAAGGATCTGTAACGTGGTCTGATATACGGACCTCGAGCGCGGGTGGTATACTATGCCACATATGACTGGCACTGGAAGCCGTAAGGAGCCTTTTAAATTTGAGATTGTATTAAGACCACCATGCCGGTGGTCTCCAGAAGCACTCTGTTCTTAGCTGCCTTAGCTGGTAAGCACATGCCATCTATCTGCTGTTGCATGGAAAGCATGCCTCGCATAACTAGCACCAGTGCGAAACGAAGATGGCACTCTCGAAAGCGGTCGTCGACACGAAACTTGTTCAAAGGATCCCATCAGCAGACAGAACTAAACTCTTTATAAACCCGCCAGGACACCAAGCTCTAGAGTCCCTAAAGAAACATGTCAAACCCGAAGCCCGCCTACTCCAAACCCTAAACTCCCTAAGCCCTTGCACCTAAACTCCTAAGTAAACGGCATGAAGCATGCAACAACGCTTGCCTCGACTGCTGCGCAGCGCACGGCCACCTCCTTCATCAACTCTGACTTCCTTCGATGGCAGCAGAAATTTTGGGCGCTGTCCGTTTGTTGCCCCCTGGACCCCCTGCCTCAATCCCACTTCTACAGAATCCTAACCAGCAATTAGTGGTACTGTTGATTGAGGTTCCGAAAAGGGACTATATCGGAACCCTATACTATAAATACTATAATAATCAACTGTACAGTCCGCGTATTATACCTTCCTCTGCAATCGTATGTCACAGAGGCGTGAAGCAAGCAAACGTCAACCTCGAGAAACCGAAATTAACCAAAAGACCCGAGGTGGCGTCGCCAACAAACGAACCGGCAGCAAATAAATACACGTATATGGGAACAGGCCGGTGTAGAAACGAACGAGACGTAGACGCCGCCGTACGTAAAGGCGTCGCTGTGCGAGACGACCGTCGCCGTCGCCTACTTGTGAGGGCAGCGCGTGGCGAGCACGCAAAACGAGCTAGCTCATACAGGGAGAGCGAAGGCTCAGGGTTCCAGGCCTAGGTCGGCGCAGACTGCCCGCAACGAAGAGTCAGCAGGAAGGGTAAGAAGACCCATCAAGACCCTAAAGCCTAAAGCAAAACCCTAAACCCGACAAAGCTCAGAACATATCGGCCCAGTCTCAGCTCGCCGTTCAACATGCGGAGGCGGCTGTTCCTTTTCTTTATGTAGCTTTTTTAAGCGGGGGGTTGATTGTGGCTGTAGGGTTTCAAGTACAAGAAGGGTGACGGGAATTAGATCTTGGGCTTAGTTTTACGGTTTAGCGAAGGGTTTCGAGTTTAGAGCTGTGGGGTTGCAGGAACTGGGGTCTACGTTTACAGGTTTGGGGTTCGGTGGGCTTGTAGCATGTACAGGGTTTCAGGGTGGGGTTTTGGTGTGCAGGGAACGTATAGGACAACCGAATGAATCAAGGAAAAGCTAGGAGCCTAGCTGTAGTGTTCAAGTTTAATAGCTCCCTGTTAGTCAATTGCTGGACACTCACCTTGAAGCACTTCAGGTTGTAAGCCCTAGACCGTCCAAACCCTAAACCGTTGGGGCATCGGATGGGGGTTGAAGAGTTCAAAGACTCTCAGAGATGAAGATCCACGATCCAACTCAGTGCTCCACGTCTGGACATCAAATTCTAACCGTTCAGGCTAGAGCTGCGGCTTCAATACTCCGAAGTCAGACCTGTGGCAGGAGCCCCTGCAGAAAACCTCCCGAAAGTCCGCTCCAATGCAGAATTCGAGCTTCGAACCTTCGACACAGAACCTTTGAGTTTTACATCCCAAACCCCACACTCCAAAGGCCCTGCAAGCCCAAGCCCGAATTGCCGATTACCCACGGCATGCCAAACCCTGCACCGTAAACCCGAGCGAAGGTTCAGCTCCATCCGCAACTCCGCATCCATCTCGCCGACCTTAGCCAGATAAAAGTCCAGCGTGTTTTGCTTTTGAGTTTTTGGGGTTCCTGTTGAGGATTATATACATCGACATACATGTATCTGTGTCTATATATATGTATACATATACACATGTATATATACACATATATGTATATGTCATAGAAACACACATAGAGGTGGATAGACGGATAGAGGGGTTTTAACTATGGTTCCATAAGGTTTTACGGCCTCATTGTTCAAGAAATAGGGTTTCGCACAGTTTTGGTTTGCACCCTAGCGATATAGACATGCCTAAATCCTTGCGCCAAATTTAAAAGTGCGCGGTTTCCACTCCTGCACGCAAGCGCGTATCATAGAGAGATTCTCGAGGTCAGGGCTTTGGGAGTTTAGGGCTGTAGGGCACCCCGAGCCTGAAGGAACACTCGGAGGTTCCCCACGTTTCGGATCACCGTGCTCTGAGCTGGAGCACTCCACAACCCCTTCAACAACAGCCAACGGACCAACCGACCTCACGCAAACGTATGCCGTGCAACCTCACGACAACCTAAGGTTGTCTTCACGTAAACCTTTTCATTTCATACCGTCCCAACCGCTTCCGCGGAAAAGACACTTTGCCACGTCTTTGGGAAAACTCAGCAACGCCAACAATCATACACAAACGGTGCAGTAACAATACTCTAGCTATGGCAGAAGTATAGAATAGGAATGATAATGACATTAATATTTTCAAACAATAGTGCTGCAATGCCTTTATAAATCCTAATCATACCTATAGCAAGAACAACAAAAAGCCTTTGCTCAAGATGAGGCTGAAGCGAACACGAACACAGGCCCGGAGACTGAGACTGCAACCAACTTCGCCAATCCGGAATTCATGTGGCCACCCACCTCCTGGGTCTGTTTCGGGTTTAGGAGGTTCAGGGCATGGAGGTTTACGGGATTGCAGGCTTTTCGTGCTTCGGCCTGTGGGATTTAGTAAGGTCTCGCCCTCGTAGTCTCTCTTATACTGCTACTCTGACGTCTCCCAAGACCGTGAATCCCCAAAGACCCTGACGAAATCCTAAACATCCCTCATGCCGAAAGCTTGCCCCGAAACCCAAGCCCGACACCGTCTTAGCCTTGGCCCTGATCGCTACGCCCTGAACGATTTGAACTTTCCCCAGCATGAGTTCTAATTAGGGCTCTATATTACACAAGAAGGGGGGCTAAAAAAATTATCCCTATACTATGGCTGAAGATAACCCCAAACCCTATGCCCCAAGCCCTAACCCCTGAAACCTAATATGGGGGCCTTATAATAATTCGAATAGGGTTTTGGGGCCCATTAAAACTATAAATATAATACGGAACCTCCAAAATTGTAGTAGCGGCAATTATTTAGGCCCCTATAGTAGCCCAGGAAGCTTCCTGGACCCCGTTGATGCATAAGGTGGCAAGGTCCGGTCCTGGCTCGCCGTCGAATGTCCTGCAGGCGTCTGGCGACCACTGGCCCTTGGATTTGGACTCTTCAGCTCCGGCCTTTCGGGACTAACCTCTCTCTCTCTCTATGCATACATATGTAATTATAACATACATATAGAAATATAAATATATATGTATACACACACATATACATATATATATATATATATATGAATATATAATATGTATTTATGTACACATTCTTTGGTTACAAACAGGAACCACCGAAAAGTATTGGCAACTATTTAGGCCCTTATGTATTAGTTCCCTAACTCAACCGAGTCCAACAGTTCTGAAGTCCCGCATCAGCCACACACATGCGCCATGCGAAACACAACCTCCATAAGCCAGATACTGCGAGACATCACGAGAAAGCCAACTGAAAGTACAAATAAGACCCGATGAACCCTGAAACACGCTTAGCACAGAATCCCAGAGCACAGAAGCTTTGTGCCACTATGACTCGTTACATTATCGTAGCTTACAGTAGATTGTAGTAAGTATCTCATAGTACATTCGAGGAAAACACAAGTACATTATAGTAGGTTTTCGGAGATGTACATATTTCATAGTCTTAGTAGATTGTGGTATATCATGATACATAGTACGTAGCACATTAATTGCTTTAAATTCTGGTCCATCGTGCTGAATGCCACTGTGCTGCACGCTCCGGTTGCTCTTCGCACCAATCGACATGTCCAGGAGGCCTTCGGAAAGGAGAGTTGTGGCGACGACATCTAATAGGCTCTAGTACACTCTATAGCATACTGTGTTACGATATGATATTCGATAAATCGACTGTCAAAGCTCGGGGGTAGACAAATATATTGAAATATGGGCACAGTGCAGTTGGAAGGAAATTCCGTAGGAGAACCTTTTGCTGCTCGGCAGAGCTTCTTTAGCTGGGCTCGAGCTGGACAACTGCACCTTGTTTGTTGGACCTCAGTTGCGGGGGGTTCGAGTCTAAGAGTCTAAGACTTTCGAGGATGGGCGGGTTGGATCCTACAGTACTCCAAACTCCAGGACGCCAAACTCTGAGCAACGACCCCAATGCACAAACTCCTAAGTCCCTCAGCCCCGAAGCCCTAAACACTAAACCTAAAGCCCCTAAAGCCCTAAAACCACACCCGCCAAACCCGCTCTTCCCTCCAAGAGACCCAGGTTCATGCCATGGTCGGAGCTTACCTCAGGAGCTGCGGGCTTGTTCAGGCTTGGGGGTTGAGGGCAAGTTTAGGGCTTGAGTTTAGGTTTTCGGGGCTAGCTCACCTGCAGGTAATGAGAGTGGCATATGCCGAGCACATCGTCACCGTCGCCGTCATCGAATCACCAGCATCGTCGGCATCACCGTCATCACCAGCAGCATCATCATGTGGTCCTGTGCAGCAGAAGTACCTTCGTGATGATCGCATGCAAAGTTCTTTCGACCGTGCTTAGGGTCTATGTAGGGATTGGGGGTTTTGGGGTTTACGCAGGGATTTTGGGTGTGGCTGGCGGCTGGTGGGTGGGTGGGTGGTGGGTGGTGTTTGCGGGGTGGGTGGGTGGTGCACCATAATGGGTCTGAAGGCTTGGGCTGCCAGTTGGCGCTTTTGCTTTGGGAGGTTGGTGGTGGGTGTGGTGGGCGGTGGTGGGTGGTGCTGGCTATGCCTAGCGAGCCCAGGCCGCTCCTCCTACAGCCCCTTACGGAACCCCGATAAGGAGACTCTCGGAGATATTAAAAAAATAGGCCAGGGCAGATTATGATAGGCTATAAACCTACTAATTCTAATGCACTATAAACGGCTAAGCCATAGCGTAAACACCGAAGGGCCCCCCAAAGGCTGCCAGAAACCCACCCCCTTTCTGCCAGCAGGCGGAGGTGATTCGAGACTCCAGGCGCTTCTCCGTCTCCTCAATGGAGGCCTAGGACTAGGAAAAGCCGGGGGGGGGGGGGGTTCTCTCTGTTCCTCCGGTGCTCGGGAGTTTAGGGGTTCAAGGTTTTGGTCTGGCGGTTTAGGAGGTTAATTAGGGTGCCTTTGGGCTCCAGTCCTAGCCCCTCCATTTTTTGGCGATCAGGGGGCTCCGTGAGCCAGGATGACCAAAGCGAGTAAGCTGACCCAAAGTCTAAGTTGCGGGGTCTCTACGATGGGCCAAACAGGTGATGGATCGGGTCACCGGGAATTGAAGAGGCTCTGAATTTGTATTGTTTGGTAATCATAGTAGCTTGTAGTATATTAGAGTAGTGTTTAGGGTCTAAGGTTTCGGACTTCAGATGGGTAGTTCTCGAAATGAGGGTCCCTTGCAGGAACCCAGCAGTGGTACGGCACCCTTTTTAGAAGGACCCCGAAGGGACTCTACCCAGATGGTCTTCAGGTTTCTTGGATGTTTAGGGTGCGGGTTTAGGGCTTGGGCCTTGGTTTTTTTGAATCTGACTACGCCCTTTCACCACTCTGCTCCAGGCGCTGGCCATTTCGGCCCTCAGTAAATCCCTCGGTATACTCCCTATACAATCCGAAAGCAACGACCAAGAAGTTTTGCAATCACCGTTTGGGATCCTCAGCGCCAGACAGATGCGGCCTTCGCGATACTTTCCATGAGCCGGTTCACCTGAATAGATTCCGCGGGCCTTAATAACTGGAATAAGTCTTTGTTGGTGAGAATAGAACTCTTATCAGTGCTTAGAAAAGACGTATAGAGCGTCTATGAACTTCCAGACGGTTCGTGGGGGTTTAGATTGGGAGAAGTCACTCCCCCTTATCAAGCATATACGAGTCTTGGACGGAGCGAGAATAGGGTCCTGGGAAATGGCTACATCCTATTGTACTAAAATTGATCTCGATTTTCTTCTTGGACTCCATGCAAAGCCCGAACCTCGGCCAGTGCGGCGCAGCGTTCGCTGCGCTCCTGTGGTTCGAGTCGTGGATCGAGGGCGGGGGGGACTGCCAGGTTTCACATGGCTTTGGCTTAAGATTTGCTGTGGGACGTACCAAAGCAATTTTACTAAGGAACGTCCTTTGCGGGGTGGATTGAGGAAAAAGCAGTTCTATTGCGGGTTAAGGCCTGAACCCAATGCTCCAGGAGCATGCTTGGGGTTAAAGTTCATGACCGAAAGCCCAAACTCAGAAGAACGGTGATAGACTAGGTGTTTATTTCAACAATCCTCAAAATCACGTATAATTCGGGCTCTATACTAAACAATAAGGGAAGCTAAACAATTATACCAATCGATACCTGGACCTAGTAGAGGGTTTCTATGTATCTAAGCTTTCAGAGTTCGGGTCTCGCTTCAAGGATTCCCTCTGCCCGAAACCCGAAAGCCCTCCAGACACCGCCAGAAAGCACGTTTAGTAGGTTTAGGGTTTAGGGTAAGGGTTTCGGGGTAAAAGGCTTGACGAAGTTTAGGGCTTAAGGGTTTGATGGTTTAGGGTATCGGTTTAGGTTGAGGGTAAGGCTTGAGGGCTGAAGGGTTTAGGACAAGGCCTGTCCTCCGCAAGAGCCTTGCTGAGCTGATCCAAATCCCCATGGTAAGCTGGCAGCTTACTCACGGACCTCACTGAGCTTCTTGGGGTGTGCATGTGGGTAGTTCTCTAACTTAGGGTCCCTTTTAGGGTCCTTCTATTACTATTTTCGGGAACTTGGGAAGGGACCCCAGTTTAGAGAATTACCCATGAGGCGGTCTTACCTTGTGTTTTCTGGAGAAAAACGAGCCCGTGATGTGAATGTTGTTATCGGAAATTCGACATCCTGAACCGCAGTCTTTGGACTTTGGACGCATTCTGGATAACTCCATCAACCCTGAAGCCACAAAGCCCATGCAAGTCGTGAAGCCTTGGTCCTCAACCATGGCGTTGACTGCACAGATTGCTACGTTCTGGCACCCCTACAAAACAACTATTAGGATTAGGGGTTTTTCGTTTGCAGGACCTCTTTCCTCCTCCCGGCAGGTCACGCCGCAAAGCAGATCTGTCAACCTCTTCCTTTTGCTTACTCCGCCATGCATCCACACCCGGTTGCAGCACTCAATCCACTTCTCAAGCCTTACCTTGACATCGTCACCAGCAGTAATCAACGTCTTGTTCAGTTTGTGCAGCAACTGGTCAATCCCAATCGGATGGAAAGTGCAAGCCAATATCTACTATAGAACGCATTTCATAGTCGACGGGCCTATGCTACACGAAGTGGTCTGCATTACACTGCCCTATATTCCTTACGGTGCACTTTAACATGCTAACTTGCTTTGGTATGCTATAGTGTATTATTGTATGGGGCTTTTCTGGTCGANAGTGGTCTGCATTACACTGCCCTATATTCCTTACGGTGCACTTTAACATGCTAACTTGCTTTGGTATGCTATAGTGTATTATTGTATGGGGCTTTTCTGGTCGAAGATCAAACTCTTTCGGTTGAATGCATTAGCTCTAGCCCCTAGACCTGCTGCTTCGAGCTTACATAGGCGAGTTGCTCGAAGAGTACACATCGACAGGTGAAGTGATTACACAAAGACGGAAAAAACCACGTGCAAGCAAGAAACAACGCATGACACACAAACCAACAGAAAGAACAGGCGACAGGCTAAAAAAATGCAAATCTTAGTACCCTGTGCTGCCATATTCATAGTTATCTTGTTGCTTCGCTTCCCTTCATGTCGGGACTACTGGAAATCGCCTTGCCACACACAGGGCATTGAGATTGGACTGTCTTGTATTCCTCTACTTTCTCCATTTTTGTTGCCCTATTTTTCCTGCGTTCTTTTGATACTCGATTCTTCTCTGTGCTTGTTGCATGCTTTCTTTTCTGCCCCTTCGTTGTGCTCTTCATTCAGCCTTTGCATCGTGCAGTGCTCCTAATGTTCCTCATGTTTTTTTGTCTCTCTGCTTTTCTATCTCCAAAACCTTGTCTTGCATCACGACGCACCGCTTCCTTTTGCAGTAGTTGTTCGGTTCGCCAGCTTTGGGCTTCATGCGGTTGGCATCCAAGCAAGCAGTTGGGCGAGACCACTAAGCAGCTTTCTGGCGCTTGCCCTTGTGATGGCGACAGCTGAGATGGTGGCTGAGGCTTTGATGCTCTCAATGTTTGGTTGGAGGACAACACCTTTGACACCAGTGACTTGCAAGTCATCATGCACACTTTCGTTCAACAAGACCTCGTCCATTTTCTGAATCTTCTTCTGCGCCTTCGACATGTCGCTACTGCCACCCACATCAACCAGGCAAAGCGCCATCATTATCCTTGAAGAACATGTCGGCACACGGATGGTTCCCCTTGGCATAGTAAAGAGTGGCGGTCTGCATCTCCGCAACTTTGGCAGAGTCGAGGCTCCTGTTCTCTTGGAATCCTGGAAGATGTAGCCGGGCTGAACGACTTTGCACTGAAAAGGAACCACCATCTGGCCAAATTGGATTTCCTCAAACTTGTTCGACCTGCAAGCAGTCGTCCACAAATAAGCATGCTCCAAGACTTTCCCAGCTGTGACTTGGGCCGNTTTGCACTGAAAAGGAACCACCATCTGGCCAAATTGGATTTCCTCAAACTTGTTCGACCTGCAAGCAGTCGTCCACAAATAAGCATGCTCCAAGACTTTCCCAGCTGTGACTTGGGCCGTAGCACCACTGCCCAACGCAAACTTAAAGAGCATTTGACACTGACGATGCAGTCTGTTGGCAGCATCATTTGGGTCCCTGTCACGAAGCAGCGCCTCCAATGGTGCCGTGAGTATATCCTCTAGGGCCACCACCTGCGAGAAGCGCTTCTCTTGAACTCTCCTATCGTTTTCCTTGATGCCACAGAGCAGGTCAACCAGGCTGGTCTGCTCTTCTTCCGAATCATCTATCCACTTCTTATTGCAATCCTGGATGCACTGCTCAAGCCCTTGGACATCGTTGTCGGCATTCCAAAGAGTCTCCTGGAGGTCCTTCAAGAACTGGTCAATCTCACTGGATTCAAAGTGCAGACCGGCAAGGAGGAGCTTCTGCAAGGCAAGCCCAAGTGTCACGCGCCATGTAGCCACACGAAGCAGAATTGCCTCATTTTCCATGTCGATGCCTTCCATGTGTAGTCGCTCCTCCATGATTGCCTCCACATCGGCAAGTTTCGGAGGACTTCTGCTGGGGCAGGGGCGGTATGTAGGTGTAGGTTGCCACGACCTGGACACCAGGAAGCTCTGCCAGCACTCTCAAAGCACCTCTACGGAAGTCTGGATCTGCTCGACACATACACCTGTGCTCGTTTATGTGCACCAACAGCGTGCCACTTGGGTTGCGCTGCATGAAGGTGGAGATGTCCTTCTGGAGCATTTTCTGCGTTGCTTTGAAGCTTGGTGTGGCATTCGGCAAGTGCCACTCGTCGACATAGTTACTGTCAAAGGCTTGTGCTTAAGCAATCCCTCATATAAGACGCACCCAGGGCTTCACGCAATTCCGCATCATCTGAACATGCTCTCTTCAGCTTGGCATCGCTTACCCTGCTATGGAAGTTCCCGCCGTTGTTCGCAAAGGGCACGTACAAGTAATGAGTGAAATTCATAGAACGCTGCCCGTCCAAAGTGCTTTGTTCCCTGGCCCGAAGGAAGCCCACCAACACTGAAGCAGACTTTCCGGAATGGGAGGCCGCTGCGACATATGCGACTGTTAGTCGCTGCATTGAATTCGTGAGGCTTGTTGCAAATCCATCCAAGTCGCATTCCCTGACATAAAACGGGAGTTGATGCAGCTTGACAGGCGGGAGAATGGCAAGCTCCCTCACAGGTAAAGATGCTTCGTATGTCTCGTAATCCTTCAGCAAGGGCACTGCATCTGATTGCATGTTCNCATAAAACGGGAGTTGATGCAGCTTGACAGGCGGGAGAATGGCAAGCTCCCTCACAGGTAAAGATGCTTCGTATGTCTCGTAATCCTTCAGCAAGGGCACTGCATCTGATTGCATGTTCTCTTGAAAACATGTTTGCAACTTGGCATTGATTCCCCCAAGCTGACACCACCACTGGCTTCACCTGCAGCCATCCTGACAAAGCCCCGACGATGTGGAATGACATGTCTTACAAAGGCTGCTGGAGCCCAGTGCGCGAAAAAACAAATAAAAGGCAGAAGTGGAAGCCGAAGGCGCGGATGTTTTTTTTGCATTGCACGTCATGGCAGCGATGTTTGAAGTGGCAAAACTTCGTCCAGGTCTAAGTGGACTGCATGTTTGAGTCGAGAAGATACAGTTGATTTGTGCAAAGTGATTATTAAAACCCAGTAGAGAACGTTTTTTTTGAGCACCTGGAGGATGAGAAACCACATGTTGTTGACTTGAACCAAATCGGCACGGCAACAAAAACTGGGGAGATAATTCTCTGTAAAGCATTGCCAGCACTCCAACACGGTACTAGCTGAAACCCTTGTCGGTGTCGGGTTCGGAGGGCTTGGTTTAGGGTTTTAGGGTTTAGGGTTTTAGTCTGGTAGCATGCCTCTTGACTTCAACCCGCTAATTATTCTCAGCACGAAGCCCCAGACCTGAACCGCCTTACCCGTCGCCAACAACATGAATCCTCTGCTCAACTCATTCAATCATGAAGAGGCGCCTGTAAACGAACCCGATAAAGAAAACTTCATCAACTAGAAACCGCCTCCAGGCTGAAAGCCGTCCACAAGGCGACCCTAAATCCCATGGGGTGAACTGGAACACCACGAAACAATGGAGAATCCCCGAAAGCCCTGAAGCTTTGAGTGTTAGTCTGCATCTGCCCAATCCTTAAACAAAATTGTCTTCCAGTGGCCCTTAGGTGCGGGCTCGCATGAATGCATGGATGGCTGAAGGGGTCCTGAACCTACGCATAGCCTTCTCCATCTCAAGCCTACTAGCAAAACAGCTAGACCCAGAACCCGTAAACCTCTACCCTGAAACCAAAATAGTTTCTACATAACACGATGGCCAGGGCCCTTCACCCTGAAACCCTACCCCTGCAACCCCTGCAACGCCTAAACCCCTAAGCCTCAAAAACCCTAGCACTTTGTGAAGATCCCCGAATCGAAGCCCAGTGGCGTCTCCAACTCCAGCTCACCGCGTCCTTGAGCGGCGGCGCGAAGCGAACGGACCTTTCAAGGCAGTCGGTCTCAGAAGGCTGATGAAGGCCATGATAAAGATGTTTCTATGGGGGCTGCAGTGCTTGCGCAAGTTTTAACATCTAGTGGGTTCTGAAAGATTGTCCTGCTCAGTGGCCCACTCATCATCAATGTTGCCCATTAGCCCCCTACATACACGCGCCAGCGCCCAGCTATGAATTAGACCAACCTGTCTAGGCTTGGATGGGCTATACAGGCCGTGGCAGCCATCAGTTGAGCCGTAGAGCGTCAGATTCTTGTGCGGTCCGTGCAGCTCAGGCTTCGGGACGAAAGAGCTTTCGAAACCTGCTCTTTCGGAGCTTGTGCTCTTGTAGTTTCATGTGTTCCGGTGCCTCCATCTGCCTCGAGACTTTTTAGACGACATCCAGGGTCCTCAAGACATTCAGAATTAGTCTGCCCTATACAGGCGCAAGTATCCTGCAACCAAGCACGCTTCTAAATCCCAGAGCCTACATACCCTCAAATCAAGCTTCAAGCAGGAAGACCCTAAGCTCTTCAAGTTCCTTTTCCTGGCCTGTTCCTGGAGGGCTTCAACCTCGCTGTGCGACGCCTTTCCCCACAGAAACTTTCTCGAGTTCCGGTACCCGAATACTGTGGTTTGGGCGATATCGGTCTGAGCATCTACCAAAAAGGGGTCATACATTCAGGAGCAAGACGACAACGTACAAGAGGAAGAAGACGAGGAATTCAGGCATGTGCAGGACAAAGGGTTTACAGTCTTCAAGGCCAAGGCCGAAGTATGTGAACCAAGCCCGGTTGTTGAAAGGTCCTCTCAGCCTCCATCTGCTTCTACAGTTTCCATGAAAGTCGACATTGAACAAAGGTTCAAGCCTTCAACAGCGTTGGGAATGCAGGATGCAGAATGGTCTGTATAAGTTGCTCACACCATACAGTAAGCCATCGAGTTGTACCAAGGTGGCCTAGAGAGTCCGATACCAACTTAATGCACGTCTTTGAGTCGAAGAGCTCTCCTGGCTACTAAATTCCACATGCATGGGGTTTCTTGATCAATCGACTCACGGTGTTGGGTTTAGGGAAGATTAGAGTTTAGGGACGTTGAAGTTAAGAGCGTAGGGTTGGCTTCCGTGCTTTGGGTTTGGCTGGAGCTATGAGAAGGGCCGCGGCGGCCATAGCACCATGTGCCCTAAACCCCCCGGGCCTGTGCAAATCCACGCTCCAGATTTTATATTCTGTCCTCCTCAAGATGCAAACCTTCGGATTCCCTGAAACCGGAATGCCCAAGACATTCTCAAATTTCAGAAACCCCCACCTGCACACCCTGAACCTGAACAAGTAGCACTACTCTTTGCAAACACCTATAGCTCGAACGCCACAGTAGTAGAAGGTAATCATGATTTTTATCCGAATCAGAGTAGCAATAACAACAGCCACATTAGCACCCACGCTACATGTACAGCAGCCCTGGTGCACTGCTAGGTCGAAGTCCGAAAGTCCAAGCCCTCGGAGGTTGAAGGTCTCATGCTCTGAAGATATCAGTACTGTGATGACCATTACTTATGGTACTAATGCTTTGCAGGGTTTGTCCTCTTGCTGGTATGCTGCCTTCGATTATTTCCGATCGTGCGCTCTCATTTCCCCGACCTTGCTTTGAAGGTCCTTCTCCTGCTCCTTGAGGGCGTTGATGGCATCCTGATACTTGGACAGCGGAAGGTCTGCAGTCGAGCTTATCGGGTGTGGAGGCCAGGCTGTCCGTTTTGCACATTGAGCTCTTTGGCTACTTCATGGGGGTTTCATGGAAGAGCGGCGACCCTGACATAGATCGTAACAGCAGAAACTAGAAGACAAGCTACCGCTTCAAGATTGCAACTTGGAATTTCATGGAAGCCCCAAGAGAATCCAGCCGAAACAAGAAGCCACTCCGAGGAGATAAGAAAGGGTTCCGCCTCAAGACTGCGAGAGTCTTCAGCACCCTTGAAACTCGCGAAACGTAACCGTTTCCCCCGGTAACCTTTGCCTATGTCAACATGTAAACCTTGCGTAAACTATGATACCTAATGGAGATCTGCATACATTTGGTAATCGGATCCCCTGACATTCCCTTTTGAACTATACCACAACACCCCCACACCTGATTCTAGTTGATTCAAGCACCCATGTTGCCTACACCTTGCCGCAATTTCTACTTGAATGCAAACCGGTACCAAGATGCCCAGAAGCTTTGAGCCCAGAAAGAATCGCTGAACCAGCAAAGGCTGTGTGAGCCCTGGTGTAGCGTTCGGGGCCTTCAGCAACCCTTTGAGGTATTGAACTCGACCGAGAGGAGAACAACTGGTAGAAACTAGAGCAACCGGTCTAGAAGACCAACCGACAAAAAATTTACAAGACCCTCCACCCAAACCCTCAACCCAAGAAGGTCTTTCTACAGCTGAAAGCCTCAAACCTGCTGACGAGTGTCCCGGTGCCCAGCCACGGAGACTTCAAGCTCAGCAAACTGTCGCAACAGTTCTGCCTCGAAACTTGGTTTTTGAGGGTTTGCAGTTTCAATTGGGGCATCGAGTCTGCAGTTGGGAGTTGCGTGTCGCCTGCTTCGGGGTGTGCTGTGTCTTCGGTTCTTGGTTTCGTGTCTTGGATTTGGGGCTTGGACGAATTGGGAGTCAGGCGCGCAGGCTTTCGATCTATCTGCTTGTCATGCCTGTGACCATAATGCTCAGATTAAAGCAGGTGCTTGAATGTTGTTCTTCTTATACATGGCACTAGCTCACTGTGGATATTGAGCCACTGAGAGTCTTTGTATTCCCAGTCTATTGTCGTGCGTTCGCACGCTCAAAATGTCCCCGCATTTCTAATCGTTCTTCGTACTGATGCTGACAGTGCTGCTTCAGCTGCTGTTGGCGTCTTGTCTTCATCTTGGGGCTTTCGGCTCTGAGCCTGCTGGAGTCGGGGTCATCGCTCGTCCTTTTAACACTGAACTCTGCAACCCTACGGCTCCCAGAGGTCCTACTGATAGCGGCCTGGGCTGTGATGAGAGATGCATTGCTTTCGGCGGCCTGGACATGGCAAAGAGATCGGCTTGAGCTTTCATTTCTTGTCAGCTGTGCTTACTTTACGGTTTGGGCGCGCTTGGCGCTTCAGTATTCTAGTAGTCTGGGATTCCGTGCATGGGCTAGGCGTTTCGATTCAAACTACTCGCTTGCAATGGATGAAGTTAACTTGAACTCCTGGAGGTACGGAAATTGGAACGAAGTCTCAACCCGATGATTTGTCGACAGTGTGTCTGCCTCTTGTCGTGTTATTGCTGCCTTGCTACCTTCACTACCTCCTCCAGTTGTCTACTTTTTCTGATATCGCTGCCGCTACGGTTACAATTCGAGATCGTCTCTACAACTATTTGAACTCCTATCGTCGCTCTACTGCTGTGCTTGGACTGAGCAGTCCTAGTTGACTCCCACCCTACGGAGCTAGTAAGACGGCGCAGCATAAGAGACCTGGACATCTTGAATCCCAATCTTGAAACCCAAAGCTTAAACAGCCAAATCCTGAACAAAAAGCCCAACGTCCATGTAGAACCCTGATAAACAACCCTCCCTTTAAGAAGGATCTGACTGCACATTAGAGGCTAATAGAGGGTTCCCTCGAGAGTTTCAGAATGTATGGGAGCCAACACAAGCCTTCAGACACAATTCTTCAGCCCGTGTGGACAGATGCCCCCAAGCCGGGACACCACTTGCTGGAAACCCCAAAACCCTATTCAGGAACCGTAGCTCTAAACCCCCAATCCTAAACCCTAATCCCTGAACCGTTAACCCCGAACCCTAATCCTAAACCATGGAAATCAACCACATCAGGGTGGAGCTGCAGACCGCCTCGGTGCTCTCGTTCGCCGCAGACACCTGCTTTGCTTTCCGAGTGATGGCTCTAGTATAGGGGCATTAATAAACAATCTAATCAGGAAACCTAATACTGGTAACTGCTCAGGCTTCTATATAGCATCATCTTTCACTGGCTTTCCCGAGGAGGAGGATCGACATGTTCATTGGGCGACGTGTAGACGTCTGTCTCGGAGGTGACGAAGACCCGGATTTTCCGTTTGCAGTCGCGCAGCACCGCTACGAGCTTCAATCCCAAGCCGGGGAAACAACTCAGTCCTACATGCCTCCAAATGACCCAGAACCTCGAACACGTAAGTCGATTTAGGGACGGTGAAGGTTCTAGTAGGTTCCTTGCCTCCCATCTTTTTTCACACGAAGGCACACACACACACACGCACACAGGTCGCATTCTCGGCCTCTCGGCAGGCAACGGGAACATGTCGAGCAAGGTTGTGCTTTGCGGCTCTGCCAAAGGTTGGCGCACAAACGCAAACAACCTACACTAATCCCACACCCAATCCTGTTCGTCCAACCTCAGGCCCCGAGTCTCAAAGCCCGGAAGACCACAACACCAGACGACTGTCATGAACACCGACACCGTTCAGAGGAGGCAGGGAAGTAACGGCTGTGCCTGAATGCATGGAACGCTTCGGTTCAGGGCACCGATTTCCTTCAGTCGGCGAGGTCTCGGAGATTCGCGGGAGGTAGCAGTGGAGGTGATAACGATGGTATTTACGGAGGGAGTGTGCGTTGGCCCTCGGCGTTCATGCCGGCCCTGCTGCTAAGGCTACTGTCCATGTTGATGCCAAAGGAAATCAGCAAGATACAGAGTTGAAGGTTAGCAAGGATCTTGCTCGTCACGCCTGTTGAATGTCCCGAATGCCCAATTGGGACATCGTTACCCAGCTTTCTGACTCAGATGACTCAGTGACCTGCCCTATATCTGAACTGAAATATTATAAAGCTTGGAGAGCATCAGCGACTCAGGCACGTGGGTCAGCCGCCCGGGCCCACCCCAATCTGAACCACTGAATGCGCAGGTCCACTGCTGCACGCCTTCATCATTCCAAACACAAACGAACTTCTGCTCCCAAACCTTCAACCCTAAAGCGAAAATCTACACAATGAAGAGCCGCGAAACCTGCACCCGTAGACCTTGAACCCCCAACTCTGATCCTCAACCGGACCACTTTCGGATCGATGTCTGCCCCTTCGAGCCCTTAGGAGTTGGGTTGGCTCTTAAGTTTGAAAGCCGACGGCTCCGATTTGCAAAATCCGAAACATTCCCTCTCAAAAAGGCAATAGTCCTGATGCAGCTCAGTGATGGACCTCGGCAGCAAGGGGAGGGCTGAGCTCCAGAACTACGCTCTCAATGACTTGCGACATGTAGTACTGCAATCGTTACGCCTCTGCTGACTGCGCCGACTCTGACGAACTTTTGATGGCTGAGATCCCACAAGGCCAACTTATCAATCTCTTTAACTGTAAGCAAACCCCGATCCAGGGTTTCTCGCTCCGGCCCCTACCCCTACTAGCACCAACACAACCTCAGCAACTACTCCCCCTGGCCAACTACCACCGCCACCACTATCACAACCACTAAAGGGTGCCACAATCGCAATGCTAGGCCTGCAGCCCCATCCTCGAACCGCACACCCGGACCCTGCCTTAAAATCCCAAACCGCAACCCCCCCCCCCGCCCCCGCAAACCCTAAACCCCTAACCTAGACTCCACAAACACTTGAGACAGGAAGCGTCGCGACTTGCATCTCCTGTCGCTGCAGCTGCAGAGCCATCTCACCCTGGAATATTGCGTCCGTTGGGAAACATTGAAGGGTTTAGGGCTTTAGGGTTTAGGTTCTGCATTTTTTGTTACAACTGGTACTGTCCCATATCATGCTAATTCCTGGTACTGTCATTACTGCTGCTATCCCGCTTCTGCCATCATCATTACCGGTTCGTGTTGCTAGCGTTGCTGCTGTTCTAGTCAAGAAAGACTGAGCGATGCTGGTACTGATTTCAAGGGCCTCACGAAGTGGGATGAAGGTAGGATTCTCATTGGGAGTCCTCCCTGCATCCACCTTCGATCACCAGAGCCTCCAGAGCCTCATAATGCAAGAAGCTACGCTGGCCACATTTCCGGGCTCTGATCGTGCGGTTATCTGCAATTTCAAGTCCCAACCTACACCCCAAACCCGAGAGACCTCTCTGAAGCATAGCCCCGAGGTCCTAGACCAGAAAGCCCAAAAGTCCTCAACACAGTCGGAGGGGGGGGGTCCTTCAGATCGGTCATCGCAGCCTCCAGTGATGCTGTCTTCACCTTAGTAACAAAAGGTCTCGAAGTTCGTACTTTCCTTGACTCGGGATCCGTCGGGCTTCCACAAAACCCTAAAGCCCTTATCTAAGCGCTCGCGCTGAAAACTTGGAGTGGTGGGAAACTGTAGCTAAGCAGTGGTTTAGAGTTTAGGGTTTAGGATCGAGGGGTGTAGGGTTCATCTAGTCTCGTCCGTTGAAGTTCTTTCTCGTCAAACTCATTGCTCAGGGCCCATCAGAGCTTGGAACTGACAACTAACCCCGAGCTTCAACCCCATCCGAGACCCAGCCCCCCAAACCTGAAGTTTGTGAAGGCCATGGCCCATCCTGAATCCTGAAGGATCGTGGTCATGACTGCGCACCCAGAAGCCTGAAACCTAGGACCCCAACTAGCAACCCCCATGGAACCTGTCTAGGACCAATATAAAACCCTATAGAACCTATCTTGGAACAACCTCATGGAAGCCAGCTTCGGCGCACCTTGAGCTCTTCCACAGTGGACTCGAGCTTCGAGCTCCCCTTATAAACATTTAAGGGTTTTGGAGGGTTTAGGGGGTTCAGGAGGTTCTAGCAGAGGGTGGGAATAGGGTGTAGTCTGGTTTAGGAGGGTTTGGGTATAAGCTTATTCTCGAGGTTCTGACAGGGTACGAGTAAGTGTGTAAGACTTGGGGTGTGTGGTTCAGGGTTGAGGGTCGTGGCTTCAGGGCTCTAGGTTGTGGGCTTAGGGCTCGCCAGCGCAAATCTCGTCTCTGGTGCATGAGCTTCTCATGCCCTTGCCTGAACGGTCACGATATATTTATTCATTCTGTAGATCTGGTCTTCAGCATAAATTTGCATTTAAGAATATTGGGACACCATCTCGAGGACGTCCGATGAAGAAGATAATTATCCAATGGTTTCTCTGAGAAAGAGTGTCCACTCCAGCCTCAATCTTTGGGGAATAAGCCAAGACGAACAGACAACAACATCGCTCGAGGTGATAAATACATTGGTGTTTCTACATCTACGTCTGAGATATGTGTGTGTGTGTATTGTATGTTTGATATGTGTGCATACGTATGTATGTATGTATGAATATAAATCCATTGAAGTGCACACAAGGAACACACATCATAGCCTAAGCATGCCTTACACGTAATTACAGTACATCCACCCATCCAAGCAGGGCTTGTACATTGTAACCTCATCGGCCTACATGAGATGTGGGTCCATGCTAGTAGGCAACGTCCAACTTAGGAGCTGAACTCATGGCTGCAGCCATGATCAAAGAGTTCTTGATACCGGATGTTGCGACAGAAAGCATTGACTGAATCTGATCGAACAAACAGGACAAAAGGACCCACATTGCAAGAACCGCACCAGCTCTGAATTGGCTCGCAGGCTTCGTATAGGTCGAGGAAACGGCCGACAGCAGCGGCCAGAAGAGGTAAAGCCAAGCAGAAACAATCACACTAATTCTTCAGGCCTCTATACGAAAACATGCAAAAGTCGGCCTCAACGCTGATGGTGGCCTCCGACGTGACTGACTGGCGCCTGGAGAAAGACGATCCCATTGGAAAGCTTACGACCCTTGCTGCATACCACCCCTGTTTATATATTATATCAGGGCTACAATAGTACAGTATATCATAATTAGGGCTTTCTGGGGATTCTGTATTCGATGCCCGCTCCTGGGGCTCCCGAAGGGAAGAAGATCCACAGAAGGGCTATAGTGTTGATTTTAAAAGGCTTCCCTTTACTAAGGGTTCAGCAGAAGCCCCATCAGCTGGTCCTACTCGTATGACCCTAACCTCTAGGTGGGTTCAGGGTTTAGGGTTCAGTTCTGGCTTTGGGTTTAGGATCTGCCACTAACTCTTGAGCACCTAAGCCCACATGCAAGGGAGAGTTGCGCAAAACTGATGGCTGCGAGTATGGCGAGTAATTATGGGGCACCGAAGGGGGTTCGGTTGGAGATGCTCTGACACCAAATTCTTAGTTCGAGCTGTGCGAAACTCATTCTAAGTGTAGAACTCTGTAGAATGACTCTCAAGCCATGTCCAGCGGGACCAAACCCCTAATGACCTAAACCCCACAAAACCACTGAACTAAGCCCCTCCACCCTCAACCCTTGAGCTTGTCCCGAAGCCCGCAGCTTCCAAGTACAAGGGCCATGAGAACTAGGTCGGACAGGCTGTGGGGGTCACGGGAAGTATGTAAGGGCATGACCACCATGCCGACCCCGATAATACTCCCGATTCCTAGACCCTTTCCAGGATTCAACAAACATGAAACCGCCCACCCGCATAAGACATTTCTATCCTAGCACCGTTTGAGGAAGGAACATCTTTTGGATCCTGTAAAGAGGTTTGGATTCGTACTTATGTCCTCTGGCCATCCGAACAGGGCTTTAGGGTGGCATTCTTAGGCCCTCTTGATTTCGATACTATGAGTACAGAGCTCAGTTTGCTGGGAACCAATAATTACCTGAAGCCTGAACCGATCTAAGCGGATAACCCTCGGCATGTGTCTGCATTCGGCCCTTGAGCAACCGCCGACTGCTCATAGTATACTACATCATACTATACTGTGTTGTTCCATTAATTAGACTATAGTGTGTTGTGTCGTGTTATCATTTAGTACTGGATTGCATGTATCAATGTGCTGACGCCCGACAACCTTAAACCTTAAACCCGGGTTTTGCAATCGGCAAGGCTGCATCCAAGAGACTCGGTGGCCACTGTCCTTGCTGCTTCTCGTCGTTTGCTCAAGCTTGGGATTCAAAGGTGGCTCAGGGTTTAAGGCTGTGCTTCGAAATTGTCATTGTAAACTGGCGATGCACAGGTGTTTCAGGTGCAGGTATATAAGGATCATCGGGGTACTGGTATTGATTGTTGAAGCTTTTTTTCGAGCTTCATGGCCCATGCTTTGCATCAAATCTTTGCAGTAGGGATGGGACCTGGGCAGTCCGCAGGCGCAATGTCTAGTGTTGATTGGCGAGGAGACTTATGCTGCTTCGCGGCAACATCTTTGAGCGGCAAAACTCTCGAAGGGCTGCAGAAAACGTGAAACCATTGCCACATGCTCATACACACATCCGTTCCACATTCGCTGTCGTGAGCTCTCTGCTACATGTCAGCAAGGATCTCAACTCGAAAGCATCAATCCAATTTCGCTTAGCCCGGATCAAACCCCGAGTCCCAAACCTTTGAAACCTGGTGGCGAAAACCTTGATCAAACTCCGCCATGCAGTCAGACTGCGGGGTTGCGGGTCTTCAGCGTTTCAGGGCTTCAGGGCTTCACGCCACGATGTAGAAAAGAACTATGCGCTTTATCAAACTGTAAACCCGAACCCCTAAACCCCGCAAAAAAGGCTGTCCGAGCTTGGCCGAGGTGCGCTTGGAGATCCGCGAAGCTTCTCTTGAGCTCCCCAAGCTCTGACGCCTCCTGCTACAGTATGAGTGTTTAAAATCCAAAACCCGAAGCCCTGAACCTTTAAGATGTAAGGTTTTGAGAGGCCTCGGCTTGATCTGGAAAAGTGTCTATAGGACTTGGGCTGAGATTGCTTGAAATCTGGGATGTGACAGATCCTTCGTATGTAACATATTTGATCATATACATGATAGATAGTGTGTATGGTATCTATCACATATTGATATTGATGTGCATTTGCTGGGGCGGTACTACTGCACAGAGATGTTCTAAGTTCTGACACCCGAAGGCATGCAGAATAGCATGAACGACCGTGGGGCCGTGTTGGCAGTCTTGGATAATGTATGCTACTATTTCCGTGTACGTTGTGCACACTTATACCGTATACCATAAAGAAATACAGCACACCGTTCTAATCATCAGTGAAGCCTTGCAAATCAGGGGTGGAAACGAAAACAAGGGTAAAAGCATCGACGGCCCCAAGCGTCTCGGCTTTAGCGTTTGGGGTTATGCGCCGCTGGGGGTTGGGGTTCACTCTGGCTGTAAGTTTCAGATTCAACGCTTAATGGATTAAGGTTTGAGGGTGTGGTTCCGAATTTGGGGCTGTGAGGTTTGGAGTGTAGAATGCAGGGTTCGTTTGAACAGCTGAGGACTTGGGGTGTAGGTGTGGGCTTTGGGATTGCTGGTTTAATGAATGTGAACTGCGTGTGTAGGATTGAGGATTCGGGAAGGTTCCCTAAAGCCGAACAGGGACATTCAGACATGGACTGCCGATAATTTCAGCCCGCGAACTCATGTACCGACACCCTGAACCCTAACCCATAATCGAAATTCCTAAACCCTGCCGAACCCGCTGCGGGGTCCGGAAGCTTTAGGAGCAGTTGGCGCAGATCCTCGATGTCCTGCAGCAGACGCTGCAGCTGCATGGAGCATATAGCATAGGTTTGAGGTCGTTGCTCGTCCTATATGTCGACATGACCTTCAAATCGAAACCCTTCGCCCAACCAAGGTTTAGGGCTGGGGTTTTGGCGGTCCAAAACCCTGAAGCATCGATCTGGAGAGCCCATAGCCCAAACCCACACGCAAAACTAACCCTTGACCCAAAAACCTAAAGCCCCATCAAATCCCAAACCCTAAAACCATACACTAACTTGTAGAAACCCTGCTAAAACCCTTATACAAATCCTCAGCCCTAATTCGTTGAGGGCGATTCTGTGTCTTGGGGTAACTCCTCTCAGAACCAGATTTGAACCCAGGATCTTTAAACTCAGGAATTGCACTGGGATATCATTGGGCTCGAAGGGTGCGCCAGACTTCTCGAACAAGATCCAAGAAACAGCAGGGAACCCAAGCACTGCCAGAATGAATCAGCCCAGACCTGTTCAACGACGTTTTATTGGGTCGTGCACCACCAGCTCTGCACGATGAGGGGACATGCTCAATGTCCATTAGCTGGACATGTCACGCGCCCACTGCTGGTCGGCCAAGGTGACGTGCACTTCCTGGGACGTCGTGACAGTGGCGAGTGCACCGAGCATGCCGAGCACCACGCGTGTGACGAAGCCGCATTGCGGCACCGCAGCGACCAGGCGCTCTTTTGCCCAGGTGGTGAATTTACGGGCCTGGCAGGCAACTTCGCGACGAAAAAGCAGCACCACGGCATATCAACGAACGCTAGACGGCCTTCTTGAGCTGCTCCCTGGACGCTGGGCGCCGCTTGCCAGTGATGCTCAGGTCACCAGCGATCCTAGTGAGATTTTCGCAACGAGCAATCTGGCCTTGGCGAAGGCGAAGCAGAGCGCCACGAGGAAATCACTCGTGAACGACAGCCACGGCGACTCCCGCTTGTCGTGTGTCAGGCACGGCACACGACCTCGGTCTCCGTAGCCGTAGCTGGACCGCTCCGCCAAAGCCCGCCTTCGGGTTCGTGGCAACAGGCTCTGCCACCGCGATGTCTACCTCAAGACGGACTCAGTCTGCCTACATTTCGAAGCCTGCTTCGTCATATCCAATGTCGGCCTTTGGCCACCCGGCAGTGTTCGAGCGTGTCGGCGCCGCGCCAGAGAAGGCCTGGGGCTGGCAACATCTGGCAGGCCTGCATCACACATGGGGGCATTGCACGCGCTTACGGCGTCGCTTGGCTGCGCGCCCAAGGCCAGCTCTTACGTCCTGGCGACGCTCGACCGCCTGAAGCCGGGCTTCCATGCTGTCGCCGCGCAGCATCCGGAAGAATTCCTGTCAGCACTGCGGTGATCAAATTCGAATCTTCTGACTCAGAAACGATTTAGACTGTGTTTCCTCATGCGTCCGAGCTCACTGTCTTCATTGCCGCGCATCCCCGTCAGCTTGGCAGTGTCTGCGTAACGAATCCCGTCCGGTTCTTGGCTCCAGGCACGCGACGAGATCTCGCCGGACGAGCGCCCGCGGTTGGCCATGTCGTACGCGTCGCGGACCACCTTCGCGTCACGCAGTATATATAGAACGGCCGTGCACTGGTAAGACAGTATTCGTGCGAGGCCTGGGCTCCGCGCCAGCGAGAATTGGTTTGCAGTGTCGGCTGGGCTAGATTTCGGGGAAGTCCACCAATCTTGCTGGTCTTGATTTCAACAGGCTTCAGGGCTAATAATGTAACATGAGTGCAACAATCAAGAGCGACCTCTTGCAGTTTGGATTCGCCGTAACGCTCGCTTGCAACAAGTCCTTTTGGATAGCTTCACGGACTCCCGGTCTGTGGCCTCACTGCGGCACCGCTGCTACCTCCGACCTCAGAATATATGAAGTGCGAGCAGCACACTTGCTTCTGGTCGGTTTTGGGTTTGAGACTCGTCGTCGGTCGCAGGAAGGACGTCGTGGCACCTCCGGCGCGGCGAAGCTTTCGACGACCAACGGAAGCCTTTTCCGGACTCGAGCCCCGGCAGCTCGAGGGGCAGGTCTGCCGGCATTGTGGGTGTATATGTGTTTGTATGCCTGTACAGGAGAGCGAGAGAGACAGATGGAACAGAGACAGTGAGAGACATAAAGCTCGAGCATGCATGCATGCATGCATGGATGGATGGATGGATGGACGGAGCGAGGGAGGGAGGGAGGGAGGGACGGACGGAAGGACGGATGGATGGACGCACACGCACACACATACAGAGACACACAGACACACAGACACACAGACACACACATACACACACACACACCCGCACACACACACACACATCCAACAGCCGAGACTTCCAAGCCCTGAACCACCAAACCCCTGTCAACCTATGTGCCTATCTACCATCTACATCTACATCTGCATCTGCCGCATACATGCATGCATGCATGCATGCATACGCCCTCATTCGGCTTCCAAGAAGATACGGCTAGAGCACAAAAGTACTTCCTGTGTGCCCTAATCCTCCCGGAAGCACGAACAACACATTAGGCTTCAAAGTTTAGGTCTGGAAAATGGCATCTCAGATGATCTGAGGGCCGGAAGTGGCATGCCGGGTCGGGATCTGAATACGACTGCTTCCCACCGGTTGCAAAGTGCAGAACTCAACTAATCTCTGCATGATTCCGGGACTGTCATAATTAGAACAGGGTTTGCGGGCAGAAAAAGTTAAATGAACAACAGACTGCAACGGAACAAATCCCAAATATTCAGATCCCTATATAGATCCCTATATTACATGGTCCTTGGTGCGCTGAGTTCGCTCTGCCTGTGGCGGACTGAGATGCCTACTGTAAACGACAACCAAGCGATTATGCGAACGTTGAATCCACCCATTGAGTTTTAGTAAACCCTTAACCCGAGACCCCTAAGTGGTCTGCGCTTCTCCGTTCGATGTGCAGAGGACTGCATGAGGCTTTGAGGAGCCAAATACCCTCCCTCGTTGCGTCGAAAGGGTAGTAGAGGGCTTTGGCGTTTAGGCACCTCGGCACAGCCCATTCAGAGATTTGGGGCTGGACGGTTTGGTTGGATGGTGTGTGTGTGTGGGAAGGGGTGCAAACCTCCAGGAATTCGGGATCCCAAACCCAAGTACTCAACCCTAGAAATCCCATTACAACGTCAAGATCCAACTCAACTTGAAACGACGCGCTAAGTTACTAACAGCCTAAACCCTGCGGACTCCATAAGACTAAACCGGAAGTAAGATTTCTGAGGCTCAAGCCCCTATAAACCCGAAGCACCGATGCCAAAGCCTCAATGTGTTCCAACACTTGGCTGGCCACGTGCTTGGTCACCTCGTTGACCTGGTTGCCGAACTCTAACCTTTAACCCGACAGCACCACATTTCAGAAAAGCCCAGGAGCTGCACCGCCTCCTGTGAACAATCCTATAACATCAGTTGAAATTAGCCCAGACATGCCAAGAACTTTGACGAAGAGCCGCATAACAACCTTCCAAGTCTCAAGCCAACCCGAAACCGTAAACACCCGAAGCCCTAAAAATTAAGAACCCAAACCTTAATTCCTAAATGTTCTAAGTCTATAAACCCTATACAAGGCCAACACCCTACTAAATAGAAACCCTACAGTTTGTGAACTTTAAGAATACACCTGAAAGCTAGATGCCGTTCAAACTCTTATAGATCCCTGAATGAAACTCTAAACCCCCTCTCTATACACTTGAAGACCCGAAAACCACCTTATATATACCGGAAGCCGGAAGCCGCTAACATACCCACCCTGTATAAACTTTAAGACCCTACAACCCACCCTATACATATATATATATATACACATATTTTTTTCTTTAAATTTTTTAAGGCCCAGTCACAAGGCCAACCTTCGACTCTTCCAGCTTGGCATTTATCCGCTCGAAAGCAGCATTCTCCAGGTTCCACACCTGGGCAGTTCTCTAAATTAGGGCCCACCCTTTTCTTTAAGGTCCCCAAACATAAGACGGCACCCTTACAACAAAGGACCCCAACAGGGGAGCCCAAATTAGAGTGGTGATCTTGACATCTTCCGGGGCTTCAGTGCCGGCTTCAGCTTTGGATACGGCAGGCGCCTGCATAATTCGAATAGGGTTTAACACAACATGTTGCAGTATCTTCATGAAATGAGGAACCCCACGGAAGAAGATTAGGAATCATTCAGGCTTCGATATTGCCACCTGCAGGGTTGTACGAGTGTCGTTGGATTCATCAGGTTGTATATACTGACACGATTGCATAAGATTCCCTAAATTTCTAACCCCAAGCCCTAAACCCGAAACCCATAGAGAACTCCTCATCTTCTGAAACGCCCATGTACCTCTCTCCGTGAAGGGTTGGAGCTTGGGAGCTCATCTGGAAGCCTGGAGACAAGTAGACTAGACTATACCCCAAACCGTGAACGAGCTACTAGCTCTATATTCTCAATCGCAAGAGATCACCGAACTGCGAACGCTCCACCCCGGTCGGACCAAATCGCCTGGACGTCGAGGATTCCCGAACTTGCGTGCAAAGACCCTCGCCTGCACTTTTGCACACCCTAAACCCTAGCAGCTAAACCCTCAAACCCTAACCCCTAAACCCCAAAAGCTCTGAACCCCTGAAGAGCCTCGTGCATCACCGTCTGGCGCCAACGCTCCCGCTCCGTCTTCAGCTCATCCTCCGAAATCAAACCTGGTGCTTGCTTGCCGGCTCTCCGTTTCAGATAACACTCTCTAAACCCTCAATCCATAACCCCTAAACCCTCACCCTCAACCTACAGGTTTGTTGGAGGCTCGGGTCTGTTCCTACCGGGTCTCCTTTTCTGATACTGAGGCTTGGGCCGTTGGCTTTTTGATGAAAGGATAGGGTTCGGGGGTATATGATGCTACAAGTATAAAAAGACGATGATTGAAGATTATTGCTTATGGTACTAATTCTGCAAAACCCTATAGAAAGGCTGTTCTTTTTGTTTGCTGACTCAGCACTTTGGCAAAAGCGGCTTTGGGGCCTTGTGGCTTTGGGGATTTAAAGACCCTATTCTTCACGTCCAAGGCAGAGAATGGGATGGTGGAGCCCTGGCTCGGCTAGGAGTTGTGTGAAGCTAGGCTTCAGCATTGAGGACCATCCTGGAATCCTAAATCTTTCGAAACTTCCCGGAGTTTCAACTGGAGTCTGGTCCCTGAGAGATAGCCGAACTTTAGACTACTATCCCCGCTGGAGATGGCCTGATGGATGATTTGAATGGCTTCCAGCAGCGGTGATTAGGCCTGCAAAAACCATAGTCTACCGAAGCTAAAGCCGCAAACCCTAAATACACAATACCCTTGGCCCTTAGCTGAACCCCATATTCGCAAACTCTGAGAGAGACAAAGAGAGGGTAGGGCTCACTTGCAGCGGTGCAAGGACTGCTCGTTCAAAAATGCCACATACGAAAAACAAGTATGTATGAGCAGCTAGCGCATATCCAAAACAGAAAAACTGAGAAGAACGAAACTGAGAGAGCCATGAGCGAGAGTCTGTGTGTGTGTGTCGGGATACAGTCATAAAAGACAAGAATAAGAATGGTTCGATTCTAATGTCACAACATCGCTATTGGCCGTGTAGCGTGCGCCCGGATGCTGCACGGGCGCGCGCATGTGCTGAACTGCAGGGGTCGTTGCAGGAACTCGCTGCGGTTGCGCCATGGCTCTGGGGTGAAAATACAGGCTCTGTAAAATCAGGCGATTCTACGCCCAAGGAGCCCAGCACCCCGAATCCCGAACAAACACAACTCCCAGAAACAACTCAGAAGAGCTGCCAAGAGGAAGCTTGAATCTTCCACGGCGTGGTAGAGGCGGAAATCCCCAGACACCCCTCAGAGCCAGAAGCGAAACGAAAGCCTACGACCCAGAGAGGGCAGAATGCTACGAGGTTCGGTTTTGTCGTGTCTTTTGAGCCATTGTGGCACCGGCACGCACATCCGGGTCGATCGAATCGCTGGCCACTGTGCGGGTTTAGGGTTCCATCATCACCACTCCGATATTCTAAACTCTCCCATGAGGATCCTAGCACTCAAGGCCTCCGTTCGAGTCTTTGGGGGAGCCGAGGTCTCATCTCCATCGTGTCAGGGAAGTGACTGTGGCCCTCATATGCCTCTTGGCTGCCAGCTTCGTTTTCCATGGTAGCAGGATCTATGCGGTGCGTCATCCTGGCACCAGAACCAAAAAACTACAACAAGCCTGAGCACATCGCCAACTCTCGAAGCAATCCATGCAGTTTGTGGCTCTCAGCGCCTAGCACCATCAGGGTAAGGTTTATTGAAGCGTAACATGGCTCGAGGCTGGGAGATCAGGGAACCTCTACTGCGAAGTTGGGTTTAAGGTATCGGGGTTCAGTTGGGTGATTGTGAATAACGAAAACAACAATTCAGTGCGAGGGGGAAAGTCGTGGACCCCGTCATCGTATCGAAACTGCATATATACGAAGGATCTATCGGCATTGACAAGCCGTCGCAGTTGCAACCAAATTAGCAACGCAAACAGCGCATGCTTCTCCGTGTCTGAGACAGTCCAAGGACCCACTGCGCTGCGTCTTCGTCTTGATATTGCTGTTACAATACAGCAACCAAGCGGAAACAGTTGCATAACCGCAATTTGCATGCAAATGCACGAGCAATGGCGGCACCATACTGGCACAACTACTGGTATACTTAGTATACTTGACCTACCCATGAACCTCCTACAAGGCAGACCCTACATCGGACATCCAAAGATCCGAAACCCTCTAAGCCAAGCCCTTCAACCGGTTTGGGCTCAGGGGTATGTACTGTAGGTTTCAACATAGACTAGGTACCCTCAGACCCAACACCTCAAACCCTGCAAACCCTGAAACCTGACACCCACAAGTGCTGCGAATGCGAATTTTGCACACCCTAGAACCTTAAGCCCTACGAGTACGTCTCAGCCCCTGTCTCCAACATCCTTATTGTACGGCAGCCAAACTGTGCAGGCTCGGGGCGTTGGCTCCCTGTTTCCGCTGCGGCCGCGACCTGGCTTAGCCCAGCCACGCCCGCCGTGCACGGATTCGAGTTTTGGGGTTTCAATGTACGGGCTACTATACTCAGCGGGATGAAAGGGGCTATTGCTAAGCAGGGGTACTGTATGGGCTTCAGGGCTTAGGATTTAGGGTTTACTGGTTCTTGACGCTAAAGGCTTTCTGCTAGGGTTCAAGGCTCGGGCTTTACGGCTTAGCGTGGTTGAGGGTTAACACTCAGGCCCGAGACAACTCCTAACGCGTGGGCTTTCGCGCTCGGGGGCAAGGAAAGTTGAAGTCTGTGGTTCGCAGGACTTTACATCAAGGGCTGCTGTAAGGATACTATACTGACTACATATGTTGTACTATACCGTACTGTACCATGCTTTACTATATACTATAAACCCCAAACACCCACACTTACGACAACATCTTTGAAGAACAATGTTGGGGCATGCTGTGAATACAATTATGAAAACGATTCATAAGGACACCCAGTAGAATGGTACGTATACCATCAGGATAACTTACGGAAAACATTTAAAAACATCTTCAAGGGGTTATTACAAGTGTTTATCGGGGATTCCGCAGCCCGGTGCTGAGTTTGGGAGAGCCAGTGCAGAGGGAACCGGAAGACACACAACTCCAATGTTTCCTCTGGAGTTTAGGGCTTTAAGGCTGCCGGTTTTCAGGGTTTAGGGTTGTTGCAAGGGTTTAGGGTTCTGCGTTTGGGGCTTAGGGCTTCAGGGGCTTAGGGTTTCAGGGGATGGGGTTTAGCGTTTAGGTGTTTGGGTCTCCGACTTTTCTTGCTCCAGCAACTGAGCTTTGACGCTCTCAGAAGCTTGGCATTGGATAGCCAAATGCCTCGTAGTCCACCTTGTATTTCCTCAAGGCTTCCGGTGCTAAAGGCTTCTGGGTAGGGGGTTGAGATCTTCGGACTTATGATAGCTTATGGTGAATCTGATTCAAGCTCGCATTTTGGAATGTGGCTTCGGCTTTTCTCTGTTTGAATCTAAATTTTCCATGTAGCCAGGATTTCTGCGTCTAAGCCGGAACTGGAATTGGAAGCATCAACCCGGTGGGGAGAGTTCGCACCTTCACGTTTCTGGGGCTCTAGACGAGGATGCCGACCAACCATCTGGACCCTAAACCCCAAAGCCACTAAGACGTCAGCGAACCGCACAGCCAGTGATGAAGTCACTGCAGTTCCCATACAGAACTTATTGGACTTGGTAATGTGTGTCATCTGAGATCTACCCAAAAGCATCTACAACACAACACATGCAGGCTGGAAAGCCATCAGAGGAGGAACACGCGGCGCAATTCGTAGGTGCAGGCAACAAGATGATCTAAGCTTTCGGAGCTGTCGGTGCGAAGACAACATCACTGAACCTACCGCAGCTTCACAAGGCAAGAATAACAGGGACCCGGATGGAACCACAAAACCCGTCTTCCATCAGAAGCTGTCGACAGAGAAGTCCCCGGTCATATTAAATGGAGGCAGTGAAGAGGACCCGAAAGCCCTTTCCTCCAAGTCACTCATAGACTGCGGCTTTCGTAGTCGGAGTTAGCTCATCTACTGTCATGTTGCAGCGGTCCGTCCATGACGACATCAAGTCGTCGGCAGGCAGCTGAAGATCGTGGCCGAACTCTTTCATGAGATCGGCAAACCTCACACAACACAATGGTTTCCATTAGCACTGCTGCAAGTCTAAGTTCTAAACTGCCATGATTTGCAGTGCTCGTATACAGCATGTTCCATCCATCTTACGGCCGGTGAGCAGCAGTCCCAGATCTGAGCGCAGTCTGCGAGCTTAGGGTCGAGTTTAGAAGGTACTCCAGATTGCTGACTCACGCATGCTCGCTTTGAGATTCCTACCGCCAGATTTATCTTCCTCCGCACCGCGCAGTGCACAGCCAACCCTGGACCTGTTTGAGAGCTGTAGCCCCAAGCGGCATTTGTTGACCAGAAGCTGCTGTGGCATGCTGCAGAACAAAGCCAAACGACCAGGTTATGAGAAACCTGTGAAAGTCCTAAAGGCCCTAAAGATCAACCTTACGAGCGTGGCCTCTTAGCGCCCTCTTCCTCACGTGCAGGCAAAGGTCTCTTGGTCGAGGTTCTCGGTGTGAAGGATTCGTTGGCAGTACTGGTGCGTGGCGCTGGACTTGTTGAACACACCATAGACCGACCTCGAGGATCCAGGCAGACTGCGCATAGCAAAAGGTATGGGTGCACGTGTTACACGCATAGACACCAGTCGAACGTGCTGGCGTGCGCGTGGTAGACATACGGACAAACGCAGGATACCGGCTCCGTACCTTTTCATAAATATCTATAGGGAAGCTTGATAAACTAAATAATGGACGATGTATGTGTTGCAGAGTCCGTGAAAATGAGATCGGCAGGGAAGACGGGCCAAACATCCAAGCTCAAGGGCTTTGGGGTTTGAAAGTTTTGCCTTCTGTCGATTCCAGTAGTCCTGGAAATCCCTGAAGTATGGCTCCAGCGCTGCAGATGGATTCGGCAGAACACTGTCAGGCAAATTGGGATCGTCCTTGAAACGATCCTCTTTGTAGAGCTCGGCAACATGGAATACAGCATACACTGCAGGGCACCAAAAGTGCTGTCCATGTCCGTTGCTTGAGAATCAGTACGAGTAGATTCTGAGTAGATGGTATGGAGCAGTGCGTCTGATTCAAGTAAACTCCCAGGCTCAAACTATAGCCTGACTTCCCTGAACTCGCTGCCCTTTACCCGGAACCCACCTGAGGCCAAGTTTCTAATCCCTAAAGCTTTAGTGTGTACATTTAGGGCCCCCTCAAAACTTAGTCGCGAGGCAAGACCTGTGGCATGAAGAAGCAATCGTTCAGGTAAGGACCTTGCGATTCAGACTAGGGTTTATAGTGTTTAGGGTGTAATGCTGTAGTGAAGGCTCTGGGATTCTGTAATTCTGGAATAGAGGGGCCTTGTCGGCCTTGTTATTTCGAACAGTTTTTGTCTTTTTTTTTTTTTTTGTTGGGGGGGGGGCATGCTACAGAATATTATAGTACGGAGCCCTCAAGAGTAGTAGTAATCATGACTCATGTGTCTAGATTAAGCAATTGGGCTCAGGGTTCGAGGATTTTAGGGCCTGAGACCAGAGGGCGAGCAAGTGTACTTCTATTTCGTTGAGATAGTCATAGGGACCACCCCCAAGAGGGTCCTTATGATATAGCCTTATGGCTCACTAGGCTTCGAAACTTTTCGGCTTGCAGGGATCAAAGATAGACAGCAGTGGCCAGTGCGTGCCGGAATCCCAAAGCAGTCATCACTCGGTCATCAGCTGCCGCACGTTCCACCACAATCCCCGTACCAGCCAGCATCATGAGCCACACATTCCACCATCCAAATCCGCGAGCATCCTGAATAATTCTCAGCCGCCGCATGTTCCATCACATGCCGCCAACCAGCGAGCATCATAAGCATGAGCTGCATAAGCAGCTATGTGTTACCTATAGGCCAAGGACCAGCGAGCATCACGACCATCTCTGCCACACGTTCGCTGCGGACGTATACACACCACTGGCTGCGGCACCTTCACAGCTGCGAACCTGCGAGCATGATGGGCGACAGCCAGCGCATGTTCCGCCGCAAAACGCAGGCCAGCGAGCATCATGAGCATCAGCTGCCGCGCAATCCAGCACCAGCTCCGAACCAGCCAACATCGTAACCATCAGCTGCCGTGCGATGCGCTACAAGCCCTGGAGCCCTACACCAGCGAGCATTTTGAGCGTCGCAGTCCCGCGAACATCATGACCAATGGCTGCCACCCGTTATGCCACTGGCCGCAAGCTAGCGAACATCACGAGCATCAGCTGCGGCACCTTCCAGCACAACCCCCGGAACCAGCGAGCATCATGAGCATCAGCTGCCGTGCGTTCCTAACCGGCCAGCCGCCCGAAATCATGGAGCATCAGCTGCCGCGCGTTGCGCCGCTGGCCGCGGACCGGCCGGCGTCGTGAGCTTGAGCTTAAGCTGTCATACACAGCAAGAAGCATTAGCCCCCAACTGCCGCAACTCATTCCACTTCCAGTACAAGCAAACCAGTGTCACGAGCATCAGCTGCCGCACATTCCACCACCAGTCCCAAGCAAGCCAGCATCACTGGCATCAGCTGCCGCACGCTGCGGCGCTAGCTTCAAATTAGCGAGCATCATGAGCATCAGCTGCGAACCTTCGGGATAGGAGTCAAGCACTTGCCTAGATGAAGCCACTTGCCCCAAGTGGGCTTGGTATTACTCAAAGCATGGGCCGGAAGATGAAAGGCAACCTGCTTTTGAATCGGATGCAATGCAAGCTTTTCCGGTGATCTGCCGACTTCAGGATTCTGGGCTTTAGCGGTGTGGAGCTCGGTGCTTTGGGTCAGGATCCCGTTCAAGGGATGAGTAAGGACTTCTATAAGGGCCAGTTAAGTCCATCAACTCCGGCAAACCAGCACCCTGCATAACCCTTGCTTTGTTTCGGCGTGTATTACTGACCTATTTCTGACCCGTCCCTGAAGGTGTTTCGTGGCTTGGCACGCTGCAAGGTTCCTGTAGACCCCATGAAAGCAGCCTGTTCGGGTTCAGGGTCCATGAAACAGGCACCATGCTAAGAATCTCACGGTGAGCAACAAAAGACCCGACACTCCAGGTTTCTCGGCCTGGCTTTTAGCATATGCTTGCTTGAGGTGATCAGGGCAAGTCTTCTCAACAGCCGGCACAACTCTCCACAACCATGTTTGTGCCAGCCATCCAACAATTTGTCTATAGCACACATACATGCGCATAAATATGTATATGTAGAATATATGTAAGTATACATATATATATATACACAATGTATATGTTTCATGTTCGACCAACGGACTTGGCTCGGATGCCTGCCGCTGTCAGCGAGACACAGTTTTCCCTACTCGTGCCCTTGCCTGTTTTCCAAACCAAAACTCAAGCCGAAACCTTGAAGCCAAAAGTAATGCAAATACGCAAAGCCGAAGTAGACGCTAAATCCCAGGTCCTAAACTAAAACCTTGAAGCCTGACAGCCTAAACCACAACACTACACCTCAGTCCTATGCCCCTGAACCCTAAATCCCAAAGCCTACATATGCAGAGTCCTCTGCCTCTGAACCACAACAAAAAGCAGTTCCTCGAGACGAGAGGCGAGAATTCAGCTGCGAGAGGAGCTCAAGAGTTTTGCTTTCGACTGAAAGTGGATCGCACTCCTGCTAGGAAGCTCCTTACGGCTCTAGTGGCTAGTGCATGTGTATAAGTGTATACATCCGCTACATATATACGCGTATATGCGTATATATATATATATATATGTAAATAGATACCGTGCATATATATATATATACATTCTCTGCATACAAATGTGTATGTAAACATGCCTGACAGAGATTAATCAATACCTATGTTCAGGAGATTTAAAGTCTGTACAAGCCCAGCCAAGGCGAAGCAAACCAAGCCATTTTCATCATCGGGACGCCGAAAACTCTTGTCAAACAGAGGAGCTTGTCCATTAGCAAGAGAAGAACCCTGTGCAACAACAGGAGTCCCTCTCGAATCCTCCGACTGGCAGAATCTCTTAAACATATTTTAATTACCCATACACGCATACATATGTGTATATATACGTATATATATATATATGTACATATACACGCATGTGCACAGACATTCATACATACATACATACATACATGAATATATATATAAGTATATGTATATGTGCGTATGTGCAGTTACTATATATATATATATGAGAGAGTGTGTGTGAGAGAGAGAGAGAGTGAGAAAGAGAGAGAGAGAGAGAGCGAGAGAGGAGGAAGAGAGAGCGCCACATGGGGGAATATCTCCACAGATGTACCAACAAAAAGTTCCAGAAATAGACATGATACATGTACGATTATACGTATATACATACATACATATATACGTAGAGACATATATATACACATGTGTAGATAAAGACATACGTATGTAGATATGTGTACATACATATCAAGGGCTTCGGGCCAGGGTTTTTACATCGCGGTATCGGGTTTTGAGGGCTCGTGCTTTAATGAAGATTTCAAGCCCAACTACCTTCGATAGTGACCTTGGATGCAAAAGATTGGTTAATCTCGGGAGAGCTGGGGGGGAGGGGTGGTCCGACAATCATGTACAGTTTCCCCGGCCTTGTTGGGAGACCGGGATTTGTTTTGGGAGAGCAATACTGTAAACTTACCCATGACTGTTTATTGGAAACCTAAATGGGCTAGTTGTTACAGACTTTTATGACCGTATCACTGTCTCACTGCCGAAAATTCAACGGGATGCTCTCGCATACCTCGCACGCACAAGGCTCTCGCGTACTCTCGCACTGGCATGGGCTGAGGCTGAGGCATTCAAAAGCCTCTGAATATCGTTTGGCAGAAAGCGGGCTCAGGACTTCGGCTGTAGCTCAGGGCACAAGCAGGTGGACACACAATTAACTTGTAGACGACATGATTTCACGTCAGTTCACCTAAAGGCGCTGCTGCTGACGAGACGCAGCGACGCATCAAGCACATGAACAAGTCAGCCAATGATGACACTAGCATCAGCATCACCCTAGACTCTAACCAATGTCACCTGGTCCATGCTAACCCGTGATGCTAGCCTTATACGGACTATACGGATACTAGTAAGCACAGTCAAAACCAACGTCACAATCACCATCAAATGGCGGCACGTGCACGTACAGCGCCACCAACAGTAGCCGCAGCATGCGCTGTAGACTCTAGTTAACCTTCGTTGCTTACAGCAGCATTTGTCATCATAATCAGAATCATCATCAACATCATCCTCATCGTCATCACCATTTCGTCGTTGACACAATCATCGCTCTAGAACAGCATGGGACGGCATTGCTGTTTAAGTCAAAGCAAGCGTAGGCACTGCAAAACATCAGAAACAGCGTCCTTTGCAAGAACGCTTTCTCACTTCCAGCCTCTGTATATATATATATATATATCGAGCAAAATACCCGTAGCCTACATGCCGCAGTATTTGTCCTGGTACACCATCTTGAAGGCGCTGAAGAACCGCGCTAGGGGCTCCCGCACAACGCAGAAATTCGTGCAGCCAGGTTCCTACAGGGTTGAAATTCTTCTCGGGGAAGGCTTCGGGTTTGTATCGAACGCCTCTGACGATCGGTATCTTGTTGTGGCTCGCGCCTGGTTGATTCTGACATGGCTACATGCCAGTGATCCCGTCAGTGTTGCCTCATCAACAAATCGACCCCGACAACGAGGAGCATTTGGGCTACTGCTGCTGCCACTACTACTACTACTACTACCACGACTACGACTACGACTACTACTACTACTACTGCCACCTCTGCCGCTACCACTAGTGCTGTTGCTACGACGACGACGACGACTACTTCTTCTTCTACTGCAGCCTCTACTGCTTCTACTGCTGAAGCCGCTACTGTGTCGACCACTGCCTTCAGCTGTGACAGGTGGAGAGTACGACGTTTATGCTTTAGGGTCCAGGGAGTTGGCAGCTATGTGTGTGTATGTATACGTATACGTATACAAATACATAAATACGCATTGTGCATGTCATGTATACCTGGCATCGGTCTTGTGAGGTCCGACATCTAGACAAGAAGACTAACAGCACACGAGCCCTAGACCCCAGCCCTTACTTCCAGCTTTAGATCAAAACCCTTGCAGCCGAACAATTATCAAAAACACGACCCGAACGTGCAACTGCTACGCTGCAAATATCGTGGTGAACCCTAGATGTCAAAATCTTCGACGTCCTTGACCCTACCTCTCAACCCCAGCTCACAAACCCTCTGTCGTCAAGTCCTGGTAGTAGAGCGCAATGTCCGAACCTTGGGTGGCCGAGTTTTCGGGTTTCGGGTTTAGGTGTGCAAAAGTCAAGGTTCAGGGCCTCGGATGAGGGCTGCAGCTTCTCCTAGGATCGATGTGAGTCTCAATCAACCGCAGGATCCTGGCTGATTAGCATTACTATCCCTTTGGAGCCCGTTGATACTTGTTATAGCATTACAGACCCAGCACCTCATGTTAAATTGATATAAGCCCCTGTACTCGCCCTCGTGCACAGGAGCAATCAGGGAGCAGCTTTGCCTGAACTGTACCCTGATGCAATCTGGGGTATGGGGGAGCATGTTGTAGTACACTTGTGCAGGGACTAAAACGACAATGCTGCAAGTTTTCAGCCCTCTACAATGCATCCATGGAGCTATGCAGTCTAACGGTAGCTTCTGGTGGTCTTCATGAACCATGTCTGTTCTGATCCCGAACGGGTGCGTCTTGAACGCTGGCTAATTACTTTTTGCATTTTGCAAAACGTTTTCAGACCCGCGAGTAAGCCGTCAACACCCAACCCAAACAGTCGTGGCAGGCGCAAGCTGGAACATACACGCAATGCTTTTTGCGGACAGCGTTCCAGCAGGCGCAAGATCCAACTCTCAGTCTTTGCCCTGCCAAACTTATCGCCCCAACCCCAACAGACTGAATGCTCCAGCAACGCAGGCTTGGAACCCAAGTCTAGCAGATGTTCGCGGAGGGGGGATATGTAACATTCCCAAAGCCGAAGCGTGGAACGTGGCCAGTGTAGCTATTAACTGGGCTTAGTGTAGTTTGCCATGATCGCGGTTTCGTGTGGATAACATTGTACCCGCATGAAGGTAACAGGAAGTCAAGAGAGGAACCTTGTGGTGCCTTTTTGCTGTAAATACGGCCCTGAACCCAGAGGATTGTCTCTTGATTCGCCTCCACCACGCAACCCCAACACACCACCAAAAACCTCAATCCGGAAGCATCTGGTACGGGGGAAGCATGGGGAAGCCATTGCTGCCGGCACACTACGGGATGGCGGTGTGTGCAAATCCTGTGCAGGAGCATTGGGCCGGCTTAAAGCAATAGGGTTTGAAGTTAGGCGCTTAATAAACGCTTTCAGGGTCTCTGGTTTGGTGCTAGATGCTGGGCCAGGCTCTGTCCTAGTTTAGGGTTTTGGGGTTTCACAGACTTGTGCTTCAGGGGCGCTTGGGACACCCCAGGGAACCTCTGTACCTGCGTACCTTAGAGAAAGAACTATGAAGGAACCCTAGACATGTAGCAAACCTCATAAATAAACAAAGGCTGCATATTCTGGTAGAGCTGGATAAATAAACTCAGAAACATAGCCAAAGCCTGGGAGAAGAACAACACCAAACTAGCGAGCAGTATTCACCAACAGTAAGACTGCTGAACATCAAAAACGGCAGTAGGTCAAAGCAGTTTCGTCACCCCGCATTAGTAAATCGATGTGTTGCTTTGCTAACTAATTAATCACCGACACTACAAAGCTAAGCTTAGAGTAGAAATCTTGATGGTTGCTGTCTTCGACAAGTTTTATGCATGTAGTTTCATTTCAAAGGAAAGAGGCAAAGACGGATTTAGCGGGTGGTGTGATTAAACGCGCGCAGAGATGGGAAAGGAGCCAAAACTAGTATCTACAGACGACTACGAAGCAAAAGAAGAAGGAGGAAGTACAAAGTATTTGAAGGGTGAGAACATAAGACATCACAGAGCCATGGCACACACAAATTTTAAGCGAGAGGGCCATCTGGAAGTTCAAGGATGTTAATTATGCAGAAGGGTTGAGGCACATGGCAAGAAACGACAACATAACATCCAATGGCTACATTGTTTTACGATTTCCCAAATCAGTTTTGAAAGTGAGAAAAGACTCGGCATGGGGTTTTTACGCCCAGAGACACCCGAAAGCCCAGCAGTGAATTGAAAGTGAGGTAAAGAGTAAGCGAAGGGAAACAAGAACCGCGTAGTGTACCCTGAGCTAGAAGTAGGCGATGAGCTGAACGCTCTCAGGAGAGGAAAACCAAACAAGAAACAAAGTGTGGGCAACGGGCCGCAAAATACCTATACAACCGACAATGCTGAACACAAATCATGTCAAAGTTAGTATAAGGTTGAAGCTCACAACGGGCAGTGTTTACCTTGAAAAATTGAAAACTCCTGACCCTTGGCCCAATGCTGGTGGCCTGGGTGTACGTTGCTGCAGCCATAGCTATCTGTTTATGGTCTACTCAGGTTAGCGCGGAGAGGTATACGCGGTATACTCATAAACCTGTCGCGAGCGGCGCCTCACACTTATCTGCCGCATCTTCCGGCAGCCAGCGGTAATCCGACAAGTGCTCGGCGATGAAGATGCCATACCTGCTCAGGTTGCCGAAGAGTTCCAAAGAGCTGTCCAACCCCCGAGCCCCTGAACCCACAGTAATTACTATAGGAGGCGATACTAGGCTAGACTATACGATACTGTGTTGTGTCATATCATATCATTCCCTACGCAAGTCTGCCCTCGAGTTCCCAGGCCTAAACTTACCTGTGGATTTCAAGGCTCAACCTTCTTTCGGCCAAGAAGCGTAAGACGGTCATGATGCGCATCGTCGTAAAGCTTTCCAAGGTCCTTGCATTGGAGATGCTCTAACCTAAAGTGGTAAAGAAGGAGCTTAAACCCTATTGCCTGCTACTTACGAGGGCCCATTAGCAACTACAGTTCAGGCTGAAAGCTTTGGGTTCTCTGTGAAGAGGTTTGGGGGTGAAGTTGAAGAGGATCACGTCTCAAAAAGGCTCACATAACAGCTGAAAGGGGCCACCGTAGGGTACGAAAAGATGCACTATTTGGGGGCTCCATCTTGGTGAACCCTCAGCCCTTAGTGAACACTAAACAGCGAAATCCAGAACCCAGATATCTCCAATCTTCAACCTCAACCCATCAAATCCTACACCCCAATTACGAAAACCTCCGAAGCTATTTGCGAACCTCTCTGTTCTAAAGTTAAGAACCTCTACGTCTAAACCCCATCGCTGGAAAACTCTAGTCTATACCGCACAAAACTCTGTTGTCCACACCGGCGTCCCAAAACGGATCCCAGAATGCCAGCTATCGGCCTCTACACCGTCCATGTGCTCTTGAACGCGCAGGAAGGTTTCCAGCATGAGGGAGTCGAAGGCCCGCTGCCCCGCTGGAAGGTGCATGTTGGCCTTCGGCAAAGGGAAGTGGTGCCGCAACCATCACCACCACCACCACCACTACCACCACTACTGCTACTGGTACTACTTCGAGTACTACATGCGCCTGTTAGCCTCGGTTACTGCTTGTCTACCATGTTACAAAGACGCCGATACAAGTAGTCCTAAAGCGTGATGCACCTTATGCCCGAACATCAGAGGTATGGTGCCGATGTCATGGAAGTAGTACTAAGACAAAGTTCGCAAACTTCATCGAGGTTAAGGAGTACAAGATTTAAGTTTGGGGGACTGAGCATGACACTCTCAAGCTTAAATGCCCCCAAACCGACGAAAGCCTCACTGGTATCTTGCAGGAAAGCAGAGCCCCAAGTGCACTATGTTCCCAGCGTCTGGACCTCTCGATTAGTCAAGCTCAGTATTCCGAGACTTTGTGAGCTGCCAGAGTTGCGGCTCATGCTCCTGGCTTTCGGGCTGCAACTTCTACGAACCATGAAGTCTCTGCTGTGCGGCCGAGTCGATGCTGGTTCCTCCTGTCCTCGGTTATACATGTGTATTAGCACACACAGACATATGCATATATATATATATACACATACATACGTACCGACATACATACATATAATACATACACAAATGCATACATACGTACATACATACATACATTAGATGCATACATACATGCATACATACCTACATACATCATACACAGGTACGTTATACATATATAGAATCACAGAACACATGTAAACAAACATATTGTGACGAGACAGAATATGAGACTGTACTCTTTTTCACTTAGTATATCGTAGATTTATCGACACATTGAAGTAGATGCAGATGTACATGAGTACATAATGTATATGTGTATATGTATGTACGGATGTGTGAATGTAACATGCATATATAGCTATACATCTGGTTATATACTCATGTAGCATGCACGTATGTATGCTCTCGGGTCCCGGGCTCCCACCCCCCCGCCCCATGGNGGGGAAAGCAACAAGGCCAAACAAGACAACTACCCACTTGACAGGCAAGGGGGGATACCATGGGGTGAGGGGGGGGGAGGGGGGGTGTGGCAGCCCTGCATCATGTATGCATGCACGCATGCACGTAGTCGCCATGACATGTGTATTAATGCATGTCTCTCTCTCTCTCTGTGTATATATAGATAGATAGATAGATAGATAGATAGATAGAATATATATATATATATATATATATATGTATACGCACATCATTGTAGATGCAACCAGCAAGACCTCTTTGCACTGGAGGTCTGATCATCTCAATACAGTCCAAGGGATCGCGGACGAAAATCTTGATGAGCTTGGGGGCCTGTCTGTTGGTGATGATGGTGGTGCTGGTGATGATGCTGATCATAATATGCTTGTGACGATGATGAGGGTGGTGATATTGATGATGCCGGTGATAGCATGATGGTCATGTCGATAGTGCTGTCACTGCTGATGACGGTTGAGATGATACAGCTCATGGTGATAAATAGTGATGAGGACGAGGAGGGCAACTACAAAGGCTCTCAGGCTTCCCTCTGCATGCCAAGAAGCTTAGGGATGTGCATGAAGCGGAGGCACTGTTCTCGTTGCGATGCGGGCCTGAGTGTTTTTGTACTGGCGCTGGGTTTTGGGATCTGAGATCTTCCGTAGACTGCCACAACTTACTTCTTGTAGCGTTTTGCAGGAAAACTATGCGAAGTAGTTTGTGCTAGCGTATAAGCTTCGTCCTACGGGTGCCGGGTGGTTGACATGTCGGAGGCTTGTCTGGAAACTTCAGGAAAGCTCCCCTGCTTCATATTCCTGATTCTAGGGAACCATATCTTTTCAAGCATTGTGCATTGCTGTGCGAGACAACTCGAACTTTCGCGGTAAATGGGGCGTTATGCTGGTTTCGGGGGAGGATGAAGGGAATGTCAAACTGCACACAAACTCCAGATGTTGGTTGTCTTTGCCAGAACTACTTGTTAATTCCTCGCACGGCTCTTCGTCTCATGAGTGAAGCATTGGGCAACCCAGGGAAAAAAAAGACTGTGCTACAGCTAACTCCTACACCCATAAGATACAATCTCCGGGGCCCTCAAACCCAAAGCCTATGAAGCCTAAACCCGCAAGCCTGTTGATGCCCTAAAGCCGCAGCATCCCAACCGACGACTGCGAACTGCTACAGCTATGCAGCCTGCCACGACCGTTCTTCGGACACGTCGGCTCATGTTAAGTAAGTTTTTCTCAAGGTATAGGAGACTAGGTCAGCCCTTTGAAGCCTGTGAGCAATGTTCGTAGATAAGATCCTCTTCGGCCCAATAAGGAAAATGTACACTGTCCCGAAGGCCTGGCTAGGAAAGGTATCTCGATCGAAGGTTGAGGTTGCAGGATCGAGGACTTAATGCATAGGACGTCGGGCCTAGTGACCTAGTGTCTGGTGTGCAGGTTTGAGGGCTTGGCTAAGCGGCTAAGCGCTTTCGATTTCTGAGTTCAGTGTTTTAGGATCCCGGGATGTGTAGCGTCTTCGGGTCCAAAGATTTGAGACCGCAACGCTTCAGGCTTTCCAGGGCCCGGTTGAAAACTCGATACTTCAGGCATTTGTAAGGTTAAGGGTTCAGGGCTTCGGGTTCAAGGGGCTTAGAAGGGTTTACGGTTCAGGGCTTTGGGGTCTTGAGTTTAGGGCAGGGGGTCTGCAGTGGAGGATCTGAAGCCTGCAAAAGCAGCTTTAGCTGACAGGCTGCGCAAGGGATGCTGCATTCATCTGCAAGAAGTTCATGCCACTAATCTCTATATCGCCTTAGCTTTGAAGCTTTAGGACTTCCCTGCTTTCGTGTTCTGTTCAGCATGTGCCACTGTAAGGTTTTGTCGACTGGGCTTTAGCAATCCAGGGAGTGATTGAAAGCTAAAACTGCCATTGTAGCTGACCACCGAAAGCTCTTTCTTAAACCCCTCTAAACAAAAATGCCCAAATACAGAACGAAAGCTCTCCCCTAAACAGCAGGGCTCTATGCCTAAATAATGGACTCCGGAAGTTAATTATAGGGTATATTATAGGGGGTTGCAAACTTCGGACATAAGTGGCTTAAAGCTGCAAGCTCCTGATTCTCATGGCTTTATCTTCGGCTGCCCCCCCAGCTAGAAAAGCAACACTGTAGCAGGTGTGGGGCTTTGGGTTCAGGGCTTAGGGGCTTTTGGGGACTTATCGTTTCAGGGTCTTTGGTTTGGAAAGCACAAAGCTCGAGCAGCCAACGCCGGGCCTATGCGGACCCGAATCAACCTTACGAACACCATGCGCCACCGAACTAGCTGTCAAGCTAAACCCTTAAAGAACCCTAGACCCATAACACACACACAAACAATGAAACTGCAGAATCCTAATGAATCCAAAACATACTCTACAAAAGACCCGAGCCCTAAAACCACCCTAAAACCAAGCTCTAAGTCTACCCACAACCTCCTTTGAACGCAACCTCGCGAGTCACTTTCGCTGCCGCATTCTTGTGCAGCCGCAGCAACCAGGGAGAAAAAGGTCACAAAGAAAGTGCCGGTGGGCGCCATCGTGCGAAGCAAGGAGAAGTACCAACCCCTAAGCACGAAACCGGCTCAGACTCCGGGCTTAGAGAGTTAGGGAGTCGGAAACGACTTAAGGTTTGTGGTTTGTAGGGTTTGGCGAGTTGAGGGCTGGGGCTAGGAGTGCAGGGTTCCGCATGCAGGCCTTCGGTTTTCGGATCTGGGGGGGGGGAGGTGGAAAAGGGGATTGAAATTCGGTTCGGTTACAGCCGCTCGTGGGCCTCGAGCCGAAACATCGCGATGCCATGCTGGGTTGCGGGGTTTGAACGCAGGGTGTAGAGCGTACTGTGTTGAGTTGATTGTAAGGCTAGGGGCTGAGGAGTGTACAGGGCAGGGCCACGTTTGAGGCATAGCTTGGGGTCATCGATCCGATGATTCCCAACTTGATTTGGTTCCCGCCTCATTTACAAAGCGCGAGACCCTGAAGCAACATTCCCATGCTTTGACCCGAGGCGTTACCAACCTATGATAACCCCAGGACTGGGACATTTCGAGAACTCCAGAAATCAAAATCTTGAAGCTTCTAGGCTCTCTATGCCTACAACACCATAACAGTAAACCCCCACAAAAAATGGTCGAGCCTTGACAAAGGGATCAACCGCAGGATGTGGCGCTGCCTTACCGGGGCCCGGCTAGGGCTTTCGATTTAGGGGCCACCCCCCTGATCGCAAAATCAGAAACAGAATTCCCTCTGAGTGAATGGCGCAATGCCTGTAACTTACGGCAGAGACCAGCAGAAGAGGGCTCAGAGTTTTGGGCTTGGGCATGCGATTTTGGTTTTAAGGCTTATGGATAGGGTTTGAGGGATTGGGCTTGAGGTCATCTAGCCTGGACCCGAACTGCCAGAGGCCCTTGAATGCTCATGTTGTTCCGATACCATGCAGGCCAATGCGATGCAATCAAGGACGAGCGGAAAGCCCTAAATCTGCTACTCAGTTCAGTTTCTGAGCTTCAGCATAGTCTTTGAAGTCGTGTGCGATATGAGACATGCCCCAAAGTCCTCCTGCGAATACCGGAACACAGTGGGTTTCTAAAGATTGAAGGGCTTAATGCAATATCCCTTGAGCGAAGTGTTGGAAGCAAAGCGTGCCTGGCTTCCAAGCCGGCTTCAACGTCCTCGGGAATGGAGATGCCTCAAGGCTTTGCTGAGCAGATCTTAGCTCAATCATCGGCAGGGCCCATGTCTCAGCCTTGCATACCGTCTCGTTTGTTGCTCTGAGTTGCTTATTTGAAGGTGGTGGGTTTATTCATGTTGCGTACTACATTGGAAACCATCAGCCCTAACCCTGAAACCAAACATCACTCTGCCGAGGCGCGACTGGCGAAAGCTCCGCCACATCCAGTGCGGCGGCCGCCGCGGAGGTGGCCAGAGATAGCCGAGGCTTTGGCAAAGCCTCAGTTGCAGAGGTGTAGGGCACCATTGTTCCTAGTTAGTAGCACGGCTGCTGAAAACAAAAACTCAGAGCAAAGTGACAAGTTTGTAGCCCTAAGTTAGCCTAAGCCCCAAAATCCTCCAGCAATATCGGAATGTAGCAGAATGGAAACGGGCTGAGAGGCCAAGCTGGTCTGGTTGCCTGAAAGACCTGTGGTGGAAACGAAAAGCCGCAGTGAAGGTGGCGGTGGTGGTAGTTGCCGTGGTGGTGGTCGGCATCGTAGCCGGGGCCCCCTTCGCGTGGCTGCCGTGGCTGTGGTCGCAGTCGCAATCGTCGTTGTCGTACATCTCGTAGGATGCAGCCGAACAGTCGTACACTCGAATTCTCGCACGGGTGGTATAGTCGTAGAGTGGTGAAGGCAGTCGCATGGCCTTGCATTCCTATAAGTGTACAGTCGTAGCCCAGTCGCGGTCCTATATGACTAGTCGTAGTCGTAGTCAGCAGCAGCAGTACTCGCCATGATGGCGGTGGTGGTGGTGGTAGTGGTGGCAGCAGCGCAAAACCCACATGGATCATAACTCCTGCTGTGAGACCCAACAAGGTCAAAATAAAACTGCCTCGAAAGTCATGTGCACAAAATCTCGGTGAGCACTCAATATATGAATTGACAGGGTGCCCCAGACAGCCAGCGGCCTGGGCTGGCTACATCGGTTTGGGCTGCCGCGGTGGAGTGTGCGAAGATCTCTCCTCGGTGTGCAGGACTTGGTGCCCTTGCTCTGCTTCGGTATTCGTCAGGCTGAAAAGTTAGGATAACATGCCGTAATGCACAAACTCGCTGTGTGTGTACATATGTCGGTGTGTATGTATATGTATATATATATATATATAAATGTATATTTGTTTACCATGCAAAAATGTATCTATGCATGCATGTGCATGTCTTTGCTTGTCTATATTGGCCGCGATGGCCTCGATCTTGAGATGCAGATCATTAAGGATCCTGCTGCAGCTGCAATCCGCTTAGATCGCCTTTCTTGCGAAGTAGAACGATATACTCGGAAAGCCGTTGCGCATTTTCTTAAACCAAGGTTCAGCACAATGTCGCCACGTGACAGAAGCACGCGCCGCAGGTGACGTTTTGCAAGCAACGCTGGCGCCGCGCTGAGTGAAACCTCTTATGTTGTTTTTCGGGGATCTGCATGGCGCTACAGCCCTTGATTCACAGTTTGAGCTGTTGGGCTTCGTTCGAGTCTTCCAGCGGACAACGATAACTGGGTCTCTAGTCACGTTTCGACGAGGAAGTTGCTGTGCAAACAGCGGCAACCATGTGGTGATGGTGCTTGTTGTTTTTTACATTATGTATTAGATAACCAGTATTGCATATTACAGAGTATATGATACATAGTATGTCCTATGTTGTACAGGCTCCGTATGTATTTATGAATAGATGTATATATATATATATACATGTACTCGTAGAGATGCATAGACAGATAGATAAATAGATGTATACATACACTATATCAGTTGTACATCATGTGTAAAGCCTGTATTCTATGTACTCTGGTCTGTCCTGAAGTCTCATAAAGCGTATATTCGATGTGCTCAGTCTATACAACTGTCAGAGGCTCTATCTTACAGAATAAATAAATGAATATACATATATACTGTACAGATTACAAGATATAGTATGCTTCATTTTCTCGTAGGACATGTTGCGAATGGCTCTATCTTACCCAGAGGGTCCATATATATATATATATCACATGGATGCAGGCCCCAAAAGACCATCCTTATTTCGGTTCCGGGGGGGGGGGGCTAATTCCATACTAGTCTGGTAGTATATAGAGTTTTTGGATGTCTATATGGACCGTCTCGGTTGCAGCATCCACAAGCCTCCTGGCTGCCAGGAAGGATCTCCAGAGGCCCATTCTCTTCGTGGATATCTACCTTAGGGCAGAAGATCCCTTTTCAAGGACGCTCTGTAGGGTTCACGGCCTGTGAAGCATGCGGTTTATGTAGAATGTAGAATTTGGGGAAATTCAAGGACCCTCCCCCAAGTTTTGGTGTGTTTAGTCAGTTTAGTTTTTTGTTGTGTCGGGTTCCTCTGCTGTCGATAGACGGAGCTCTCTCCACCAAGTTCTGACTTAGCATTTTGGGGGTTGGGGTCCATGGACCCTTCACCTTAACTTCTAAACCGCAGCACCCTTAACCCGAAATTCTGGAACCCAGGCGCTTCTGGCTGGAGAGCTGAATAGACCAGCAATTTCCCTTGGGCTTGGGAGGCTCCGGGCTATGGTGTCACAGATAGGTATACTTCACCGTCTATACTAGAAGGCATACCAAAACAACAGAACGGATGAAGAAACAGCCAAGCTGCCAACGGGAAGTTCACCGAGATCATCGAAGGAGGCTCGATATCGAGCCCTGCTTCACGTGGATTTAGAGTTTGTGGAGCTTACGGTCCCGTTTCTTTGAGACGAGCGACTTAATTATAAGTTCAGTGACGGTTTGCAAGTTTAAACACTCTGTTTCAGAGTGTTTGCGGGCGCGTATTGGACAATGAGACGGAAGCACAGTCCCTGAGCACAAACCAAATCATTCCAAATCCGAAGCCCACGCGCAAGCTTGCAACTCTGCAGTTGCACAAGTCTGTTGCTATTGAAACGTGCTTCATGTGGGCTTGAAGGTCATTTTGGGTGTCCGGGTCTTGCTAAAATCACACAAGGCTCTAGGCTTAAGGTAAGGTTTCGCGCTGAAGCGTACGGTCTGAGGCATCTGGTTGAATGGTTCCGGCTCGGAGCTTTCATACCCACGGATCATGGAGGCAGTGAGGTTTGGAACACGACACAACCCCCAAGGCCCAGGACAATCTTCGCTTCACCCAGACTACGACCACTCGGCACAGTTCCGTAGATAGCCCTGAATCCCCAAAAAGACTCTAAGGGCCCCATGTTGCAAAGACCAGCTCAGCTCTTCGCTTCCGAAATTCGCCAACCTAAAAGAAGCCCTGAACCCTTGGAAGTCAAGGACCTGAAGCTACAAAGCTCGGTCCCGACAGCGCCCATTGAACCTTAAGCTCCTAAGAAGCCTAGAGGTTTAACAGATCGAGGCCTGCGTCCACAGCCCGGACCACGTCCGAATGTAGTGGCTGATGCTCGGAACCCTGACATACCCCAAGGGTCCATGTGCAGGTACTTTCTCAACACAGACCGTAGGCCTACCCCAGCAAAAGACAGCGAGACTGTCAGAGTTTAGGGCGTCGGAGTTGGCCCATGGCTTTGTTGACATAGACGTCGGAGACTCAACACGCTTAACAAGGAAGTCCCACCAGCCAACTGCAAGCCTGCAAAATGGCCGACAATGCATGAATGCCACCTGCTGAAGCACGCTGCCTCAGAAAGCATCTTAGACCTGCGGTGGAACACGACTTACGGACTTACAGAGAAACATACACTGGAACAAAAGACCTCAAGACCTGGCCTGGTAGGGCACATCTACTGCCAACTGATACGCAGCGTAATCGGCACCTGAGGTTTGAGGCCCCAAGGGAAACGATTTCGCTTTGAGCTTATCCAATGTTCATATCACATCACTTTCGGTGTTGGTGGGGGCTACCGCTTTTGCAAACGATTCAGACTACCACTGATAAGACTGAATCGAACTGTTGATGGCAATCAGATAATCATGATTGAGGTGAGGAGGAGGACCCAAAGTGAGGATGGCTTGCAATGAAGATGCACGTGAAACTAAGACAAAGCCCTGAGCCCGACAATCACCGTAGTTGTGTGACGGAGAAATGCAACATCAAGGAGAAAGAGAAGGTGACTGAAGCGTCCCAGCTCCACCTCTTAGGCACTGCCAAAAGCCAGCTCAAGGCCGGGGCGCCGAGCAGCTCAGCCAAGGAGGCATCCACAATCGGGTTCCCGATAATGCCCTCAGCTCCATAACTTCATTGAGTTTAGGCTTAACGCCAGGGTTTAGGGTTCGCTTCTGCTCAGGGCTTTGAAATCAGCGTTTGGGATGTTGATCCAGGTATCCAAAAGCGCTTCACAGTTTGTATGGTTGATATTCATTTATGCCGCGTCCGTAAGCTTGCCGCTGCGACGTGGGCTTTTGGGCCTGGGCTCAATAACGAAGGTCATCGTATACATAGGTCCTCAAGCAACGTCCGTCCGCGCGTCCGTCAGTCAGTGGGTCACGCACTCATTCATTTCATTTCATTTCATTTCATTTCATTCATTCATTCATCCGTTCATGCATGTATTTACATATCCACTTATCTGCTATGCGTACCATATACAATTATGTAGCCTCTGTAAGCATATGTACATGTGAAAAATATATATATATATATGTATGTATGTATGTATGTATGTATGTATGTATATATATATATACACACATATGTACACATATTTTTTAGATAACATTTTCTACCGGTTTATGTCTTGAAATTTCCGATGGTGCTGCCAGAAGGACACTATAGAACGAGCTACCCTGAACCACACATGGGGCAGCTTGATCGGCGAACATCTCAAACTCGAGCATCTCTATGCGAGGCACATGCCATCTCTTTAGCGTTCAGAGATTATCCATTGAATCCTATACCCTCCACCCGAAATCTCTAAACCCTGAGCGTTCTTTTGTGGCCGTCCTTCCGGGCAAGGAAGCAGCTCGAAGGGCGCAGCCGAGCATAGCGCCGAGCCTGCGAGAAACTTTGCGGCTTCGGGTCTCGGATTTCAGTTTTTGGTGCAGGGTTAGGGTTTGGGATTTACGTTTTTGGGCTAGGGGTTTAGGGTCACGGGCTTGGGACTCGTGATTTCTACCGCTCCGAATAAACTTGCAGAAGGGAGGCTCGGTTTCTTTGCGTAAACAAGAGCCTTAGAGGGTGTATTAAGTTTATGTACCGGGCTCATGCCCAGGCAGCTCAGATTGCGCCTATGGTTCCACTGTGCACACCACGCATCATCCCTATGGAAAGAAGCCCAAGCAAAGGGGCCCTGCAGCAACCTGAAAATGTAAAAGCCGTACAAGAGTTCAAGAAAAGGGGGACCGTCGATCCTAAACAAGATACTCCGACTCAAGAATCTAAGAACCCGACATGGTATTCCTTAGAGGCCCTCATGCATTGTAAGACGTGCTAAACCCTAAACTCTAACTCCCGACTCATCCCCAAATCCCAAAGCCCCTAACCCTAAACCGTCCCGTAAACACTAAACCCAACCCTATATTGCACCCCAAACCCACAACCCCAAACCCTCAAACCATAAACCCCAAACCCAAAGCCCTTACCTCCAAACTCGAAACGCCAAACCCTAAAGGCCCTAAACCCTAAACCCCCGAACCCTTCTTCTGGGCTAACCAAAGCCTTGCCACGATTCGTAGGCCCCTGGAGATTTCTCAGCACCTTGGGACTCAATAAAGGCTTCATGCTTGTGGGGCTTAGGACTCGGACCTAGGGTTTAGTGTTTAGGGTTTCTAAAGTCTCAGAATACATCACCAACGCAGCGAGCAATGATGCGAGTAGCCGGTGTCTGAACCATCCTGAGACCCGAAAGCCCCAAACCCCACACCCGAAACCTCAATTCCATGGTCTTGGGCTTCTGATTTACCTGAATTACATGAGTGGTTGTCAAAATTATGGTCCCTTTTTGGATCCTTAATACAATACGGCACCTATAAAAACTAAGGTACCCAGAAAGGGACCCTAATTTTGACAACTACCCATATGGTTCTGGGCATATGCTTAACCTTAATCCGATGGTTTTGGACAGGCTTCGGGATCAGCAGTTGGAAGAGTGTTCCCTTTTCTTGGGCTGCTGAGGTCGCCGAGCTCTATCTAGCACCTCAGGTGTACTCGAGGTTCCTTAATACTTGGAATAGGGTTATTTTTGGGCCCATTATACTATGACTACAACAAGGAACCCCTCAAATGGTATTGGTAATTATTTAGGCCCCTATAGTAAGCATCTCGGGGTACTGGTTAAGGAGTATAATTTGTGTTACCAGATTACGGACATCTACTATGTGCTGCAGGCCCCTGTTATGGTAGCTTAGACATTATGTTCCTGAATAGGAACCCAGATCTGGTATTCTCAGTGCAGCTGCATCCTCACCCATCTTCGAAAGTTACTTCCTCAACTCCGCTGGTTTAACATTTAAACTCAGGCCTCAAAGGGGAAGCCTCTGTCCAAACAACCCCTGCGTGTTCCCCATACGCACTGGGGTAGCCGGCCTGTAGGCACTCTGCCTTGGGTCTAGGCGAGTTTGGGGTCAATAGTCTCTAGTATGTTCTGGGTTTAGGATTTAGTTCGGGTTCAAGGTTCTGGTTTTGGATAGTTTCAGGGTTTTGGGGTTTCGAGCCGTCTATGGTTCCGGGTCTATACACGTACTCTCTGATTTTCCATGGCTTTCGGATCCTGCTCTGCTTTGACGGGCCTTGCAGAAAGAAAGAACCCAGCAAGCTCAATGTTTACCGCGACTCTACTTTCACACGTCAAGCCCAAAGCACGAACCTATAGGCCCAAAGCACGAACCTATAGGCAACACTCACGGCACGTTTAGTGGAAGCCGTATTGTCCTTGTGGGTGGGTCGATCAGCAAAAACAAACGGTTGCGTGGAACCCAGAACTGTACCAGTACAGGGGGAGGGGCTGGTGAATTCAGCACTTCGGGCTGTAATTTTTGGGTTTGTTACGGAAGGTAAACCTTAAGCCCTAAACCCTAAGCCATAAAATTTTAGATCTCTATAGCACCAAAATCCTAAAGACCCTAAAGCCTTGCTGAACCCCTGAACCCTCTGGGTTTAGTTTGGGTGTGAGTTGTGAGGTTCTGGTAATGCCCGAACCCCAAACCTAATCCCTAGCCCTCCATGTTTGCCAGGTTCCGGGGGGGACTTTGTCTCGGGTATAGTATATGAAACTGCTACTCGCCTTTCCAGGTGCTTGGAATTTCGGGGGGTCGGGTAGACGAGGCATCACTTTATGCTCTTAATGCTTGCTCCGAGCGGGTCGCTGGTGCGTCGTGGGACGTGACAGCATACGAAGACCTGATAAATCTTGTGTCCTAAGGACGGTCCAACCTGCACAACAAAAAACAATCCTAGGCCCGAAACTCCAACCTCCAATCAATTTAGCCCTAATTTTCATCCCTGAACCCTATTCCTGAAACCATTCCCCCTAAGCCCTCATCACCTGATCAACAAACCCGCATCGCTAAACCCTATAGTCCCTAGACGCCGGTCCCTAAACCCTAAAATCCATAGCCCCGCACCCCTAAACTTCAACATGCGGTCATGGCGCATGCCAAATCGACACGAGAGACAGCGGCAGAACTGCCCGGAGCACCTCATTGAGTCTCTGGGTTCCTTAAGGGGTTTCTTTCAAGGGTTCCTTCAAGGTCTCTTGTCCAGTATCCTAAGGAACTGAAGGTTAACCTGTGGGAAGATGTTATGGGGAATATAGTACCTCAAATAAGTTAAAGGTTGCCCAGTCTACTGCGGAGTATGGGTTTCGGTAATAGCTTCCTCTAGGGGTGACCCTTAAGGGTTCTATAACCCTAGGGCTCCAGTTGCTTAAATAGTAGGTTACTAACCATATATTAGATACCCCAATAACCTACTATTTAGGTAACTGGAGCCCTAGGGTAAGAGATGCGAATGATGCAAGCAGTTTTGGAAGTTGCAGGAGCGATGCCTTTCAACTCTGGATCATAACACAGAACCCGATATTCCAAGACGTCTACATCGCTGAATTGAAAATGTATGCGGGCCTTAATAACTATAGAGTCTGGTTTTGAGGTGCAGTATAGTCCCCTTCTGTTGTAAGTATAATGTGATATTGTTATGGTTATAACTTTCCGAGCCTTAGATTAGAGGGGTGGAGCCTGAATCCCAAACTACAGCTCTAGGCAGAACGCGAGTTTCAAAGTCAGCAAAGCCCTAAACCTCACGAACCCCCTTGCTAGCACCTGCAAAGACCGCAAACACTAGAAGCTTATAGAACAGGCATGAAGTTTAGGGTTTTAGGGTATGCGCGGTTTCTGGCTTCGGGACTTACTAGTGTGACGCCTCGCTGAAACTGTGTGTCGAGTCTTTCTGAGTGGAGGGACAGGCCGTATTACAGCGAAAAAAGCTTTACCTTACGTAGCAAGGGCCCCTAGATGCACAAACATGTGTGTACCGTAAGGCCGTAGCCTGATTTAAGCTGAGGCGCTACAAAGTAGCTTCTACGGGTTTGTATAGCGGTTCCAAATTCCAACAGGGTACACTGCTAGGCATGTGGAGGTTCAGTTTTTGGGCTTTAGGCTTTACGACTTCAGGGCATTCTTCAGCGGACCACGCTGTCGATCCGCACAAGGCACCGAGATGCCCCAGCGGCGGACGCAGCATACCGCCTCCTCCGCAGTGCGAGCCTGGAATTAGTGTGCCCAAGTATAACCCTGAGTTAAGATCAAGTAGGTCTTGCCTGCAATTTTACTTGAAGCCTTGGAAAGTCCATGGGTTTGAGAGAACAGGCCGTCTCGAGGTTTCGCAGCAAGGGCTGCAACTTCAACATGACTCGTCATGACCTTCCGTGCCATTATGTTCAGGCTCCCGGCCTTGCCTGGCCAGCTGGGGGCATATGAAGGGGAGAGTTCCTGTCTGGGGCTTCGCTGGGAGATGATGCTGTTTCTGCTTCATCTGCGCCTCAGCAGTGGAACGATGTCAGAATCGTGCAAGCATGCCAACAGCTGCTGACTATAGCAAGGGCCGTATCTGGTTTAGGGTTTGCTTGTGTTTCCGGGGTTGCACAGTTTTAGGGTGTAATGGTTCGGCATTCAGGGAGCTCGGGATTTCGGTTCTGGGTTGGCGGTTGAGGGCTTTCCTTTCCGTTGCTTTCCTTTGCCAAATGATTGGTTCGGACTTCGAAACTTCAAGCTACAGGGGTACTTGTAAGTGGGATTATTAAGTAGAAGGGCAGTTCAAGTACTTGTAGCTCGAACTCGAAACCAAGGACAACTGTGCATGAGCCCCTCGACATCCAAAATATGCCTATGCCTGCATCCATTGTGACGGAAACCTCTATGTGTCTAAGGCATCTCATCATTAGTCAGACAAAAATCTGTTCCAGCATAGAGTGCTGGCCATGTTTGTATCACGCATGACTTTTCGGGGCTTGGACACTTACCTAGGGAAAGACCCCCCCCCCAGGGGCCTCAAAGAGTCGCCCGGCCGGCCGGCAGGTGCTTGCAGTCCAGATCTTAGTGGGTTTAGGGTCCAGGGGCTTTAAGGCTTTATGTAGCCCTCTATGGTTGACGAGGTCAAGGCAGTTTGAGGGTCGTTTCGGAACAGGGATTTGGAAGCAGGTGAGCGATGTTTTGAGCGTTCAGCTGTGGATGTTGAGAGGGTTCTTGGAAAGTAGGATCCCTTTGAATTGAAGAGTGGCTTGACGACAGTTAAACTGGTCAGGTGGCCGAAATGCCGGGAGTTGCACAGACAAATTTCTTTGTCCCACCCTTGGTCAGCACGACCCCTCTCTAACCGAATGCAGCACGTAGGAACGGTGCTGCGGATGTTGGCAAGCACCAGTTGTTGCTACTGCTCCACCGGAGCCCGGAAGCCAGTTGGCCATTTCCCTCACCACCCAAACTAAAGAAAACCTGCGAAGCCAAGACCCAGACAACCCTCAGCTGTATCTCCGGTATGTACATATATACGACGATATGCGCGTGCGTACATGTAAATACACACACACACATACATGCACACATGCACACTTACGTCCCTCAATACCTGCATGCCTACATTGCTCTATCGGAAACTCAACCCTGAACAACATATATACATTAGCATGACAACACATTTGAACTAGCAAAGCCCCCAGAAGTGCCTAGTCCTGGATCTCAAAGCTCTTTTGCTAAATCTTGAGTCCTTGGGACCGAAAAGTCCCAGCGGCGAGCCCCGGAGGTGGGCGTGGTGCAGGGACTTCCATGGCATAAGGGGAGCAGGGACCCCGTTGCCTCAAGGGCCCGAAGTGACAAAGGCAGGTGATCTTTCAAACTATTTGGAGACTGAAACTGGGTTTAGGGGTTTAGGGCTTCGGGTTTAGGATGGTTTGGGCGTGATTTGGATACTTGGGGGACATCTGGGGCTCAGGCTTTGGCTTGAAAGGTTTGTGGGGATCAAGCTTTCTGCGTGGAGGTTCGAGCTTGGGGGTTTACGGAAAGTCGAGGATTGTCCGCACCGAAACTGGCATCTTATATGGGGATGTTGAGCGTGTAATTAATACTTCAAGTTACTCTGATAATAGCATAACTGACGAGAAAGGCTTGAATTTGGTTTGAAGTTTTAAGGCATCAACGCATGGGATTCTTCTGCCGCTGGGACTCAACGACCCTAGCCTACAGATCATACAAGATGCTATACAGTATTTAGTGGCCGGAGGTACAAACAGGCTTAAACGTGCGGGGGTGATTTGGGGATCCGCTTCAACTGTGCATCAATGATTTGAGCAACGTCAGGTGACTCTTCTGGCATGCTCCCGTCTGCAGCACAACCCTCGACCATGCATATCCAAGCAACATGCCTGCACAGTTGAAACCCGAACCCGTGGACTTGGCTCCTGCCACAACCGACCTCTCCATAAGGCCTGACTGAGTGAACAATGATGTCTCTACGAAAAGTTTACGGACGGGCTGGGCTTCAGGTCTCTTGAGCTTCTCCTGCAGCCATGGCATTCCGAGAAATGAGGTGGGGTCCTCAACCATTTTGAATATGGTGTTTATACTGAGCATAGATATCGTGTTGTTATGACATGAGGCTTGGAATCCGATGTCTAGAGCGTCAGGGCTAATGCGCTGGGCTCGCGTTGACTGTGTTGGTTCCAGACACTGGGACCAACAATATACATCCTGTTACTGCCATAGCACGCGAATGATGTTGTAGACCGCCCGCATCAATCGAGCTACCAGGTGAGACATGCCGGAAGCACGACGGGCCGTACCGTTTTAGTAGGCGGCACGTCTGCCGGCAAGAAAAACACATCCGCTCCCTAGCTTAGCACTAGAGTCACTTTCACATCCTATCCAACACTGATGAGCAGGAAGCACTTCACAAGTCAGAGCCGGTGTACAATCAACTACCATTGCAGATTCCACCTTAGGTATCTGAGCCACTGAAAAGACTTCGAGTCCTAACTGATGGGAATGAAACTGCCCTTCTGTGCTAGCAACTAGCAACTTGCATGGCGTCCCTGGTGGGGACATCGAAATAATTGCAATGGATGTCTGCTTTGCAGATGCTTGCCAGACAACCTCCGGAAGCTTTCCCACCCTTACGCAGCTCCTAACCTTATTAAGTCCCGAACAACTAGACAGCATAGGCCCAAAGCCCTGTACCCTTCAGTCATCATCATCTTGCGCCAAGCGAAGTGCTTCTTCTGCCAACTTCTGCTTCCGCTCCTGCTTCGAAAGGTAATTGCTCATGTATCCAAATCCGACTGAAGAACTAGTTTGCGCGATCTGGGCTTGAGGCAGGTGACAGGCAATGCGGGTCCAAGGCCAATAAAGCAGCATGATTTGACTCTGGGCTTGGAAGGTTTGCGATTTGTTTTTGGGGTTTAGGGTTTCGGCTTTCAAGCGCTGGCCTTTCTTGGCTGATACGGCTAGGGTTTGCATCGTCTTTTGCATCTTGTGATGCTGGCGCAGGGGCAACGGACTTTGGCGCAGCATCGATGATGTCCCTACCCTAAAACCTAAACCTTGGACTCCCTATAAGCCTCATATAGTATAGCCTTATAAATCCTCAACCTGACAAACCCTAACAGCTGAAATTAAGGCCCCCAAGAAATCATAACCCTTGGAGCTCCAAATGCCCCCACAACCCTGCAGACCCCGGCGCCCTTCAACCGTCGAGTCCCCTAAACAAAGTCCCTGGATCCCAAGTCCCAAATCAATGAAGGCCCATGTTTTGAGGTTCCTTATTATCAGAACCACGGTACAGTCGTTCTAAAGGTGTGAGGGTTTATTTAACCAAGGGTTTACATTAACCATGAAGCTCCCCTGTTGGACCAGACCTGAACTCTCATAACCCTGCGATGAAGCTAATCAATTCACCCAAATAGGATCCAGATTGAGAGTCCGAAAGTAGCCGCAGCATGATGCTCTCAAAGTCCAAAAGCTGGCCCGAATAAACACACCAAGCACACAGTAAACAAGAGACACACAGCCCTAAGAGCCCTGCCGAATCGACAACTCGAACAAAACAGCAGTCGGCCCTGAGCCGACCTTAAAACTAAACCCTCAGGGCCGTTAACCCAAGGTCTTAAAGCCGTAAGACCATAAAGCCTAAAAACCCTAAACCCTACAGCCCCGAAATCCTAAAGTCTGAAGCCCTGAAATATCCCTTCAACCCCCCAGCGCCTTCTCCAGCTTCCGGCGGGCCTCTGCTTCCCTCTCCTTCTGCTTCCTCTGCTCCTGACAAAGCGCCAGGGGCCCAGACCTTCCCAAATCCCTTAATTTAGGAATAGACTTTAGATTAGATCCCCTAATTTAGGAATAGACTTTAGATTGTAGCGGGGTCCTTGAAGGGGTTTGAGGTATCTACGTTAAGGGAATTCAGGGAGCTTGGCAGGTCTGGGGGCCTGGGCGAAGTCCAGCTTTTGGCTGTTGCTTTGTCGGAAGGGGAGGGGTTAGTTAGAGTTGGCGTTTCTAGGGCTTAGGGTTGATAGGGTTTAGGGTTTCTAGGGTTTAGGGCTTCGAGGGTTTGGGGTTTCTAGGGTTTAGGGTTTATATGCCGTCATTCTTGGTCATCTTGATTGTCACGGAATACCTTGAACTTCTGCACTTTCTTCCTCAACTTCTTTTTGATATCGGTGATGTAGCCCGTAATTACGGCTTTCATGATGGTTTTGCTGTTGAGGTTCTCCTTCATCTCCTTGATATGCTTCTTGGTTTCAGTGAGCTTTGTGAAGAGGGTGCTCATTGCATCGATGAGCTGTTGCATCGTTGCATTATCAATCTCATCAAAGCCGAGCTCCAAACACTGGATGATGGCCTTATGCTCATCGTTCAAGCCCTCATTGGAGCTCTCACCGGAAGATGCCTTACTCTAAATGTTTTCCATGGGGTTTAAGGCTTCTAGGGGTTAGGGTTTCTAGGGTTTAGGGTTTCTAGGGTTTAGGGCTTCTAGGGTTTAGGGCTTCTAGGGTTTAGGGTTTCTAGGGTTTAGGGTTTCTAGGGTTGAGAGTTTCTAGCGCTTAGGGTTTATAGGGTTTAGTGTTTATAGGGTTGAGGGTTTATAACAAACCCTACACGCGATACATTTTACTCAAGTTTATAGGGTTTAGGCTTAGGTGTTAAAGCGCTTCTTTGGAGGGGGAGGACGGGGTTAAAGCTTTGTTTGCAAGATACGTTCTCGGGTCATCTGCAGTTCTTCTGAGTTGTGTTTTTTCTGGCTTGATTTCGACTTGGACGACGTTTCGACTCTGCTGTGGCAGCACTTAGCCGAAGATGTCCACTGATGTCCGGATTTCGAGCTTCTTTGAACTTCGGCTTTGGGACATGTAGCCTTCGACCCAGTCACAGCCCACATGCACAGCCATGTGAAAGGTGCAGTGTCCCGAAGTGGTTCAGGCAAATTGTATGCTCCTCCCTCTTACAGCCCCAATAGCGCGGTAAAGCTCTCTGACATTCCATGCTTGCTCATGCATCAACCGTACCACCAGAATCAGCGAAACAAATGAAAACACAAGCTGATTTAGGGCTGCCGCCCTGAGTACGGACGATGCTCACACTGTGCCCCCCAAGCCCCCACCGCAACACACCCACCCGAAAGCCAAGCAAGCTGCTTCGAAGCAACTCGCGAGCTGCCAAACCAATGCATTCAACAAACACCAAACCCTGCAGACATCTGACCTTATAGAGTCTGCAGACTCCCACAAAAAGCAAGATAGCTTCAATAGAAGCCCTAGAGCCATGAATCCGCCAGAAGGTAGTTGAGGAGTCGAGGTATAGTCCTCGTTCTTTCGCTTCTAAGCCTTACCTTCCTAATACACCTAAAACCCAAACCCCACACCCCTAAACGCCTAAACCCCCAAATCCTAAACCCTAAAGACCCAACTAAATTCCTGAAGTCCCTCCACCCCCAAATCCGAATCCCTAAAAATACCCTAAAACCCTAAGCCAAAACCCCCCTAAAGCAGTCCTCGGTTTTGCGCTTTCGGCTCTCCCGGCGCCGCCAGTTACGCCAGGCCACGGAACCCCGCAGAGCGGATTCCATGAAGCCTCGGATCGTTTCTTCGGGTTTCGTGAGGTCTACAGGTGCTTTAAAGGGTTGTTACAGTGTTTAGGGGCTTAGGTTGAGTGTTTTTTACGTAGAGGTTTTGATAGGGTTTAGGGATGTAGGGTCTAGGGACATTGAGTTTGAGGGTCTTTATGAGCTTGTGGAAGCTTTTGTTGTGGGTCCATGGGAATCTTTACGGTTTCACGGGGTTTCTGCAGGGCTTCTTGAAAGCTTAATGTTCCTGGCGAGTTTTCGGTTTATAGATAGATGGTTTAGGGAACTACGATAACCTGGAGACCCACCCCCAAACAATCGTTCATCGTTAAGGTAAATTCCACAGATTGCAGGATGTACTTAGGGAAGACCGCTTAGGTCCTAGTATACGGCGAAGGAGCACTTGCTGAGTTTGCAGTAAGGATCTGGAAAATGGGGAAGATAGGTCAGGGATACTGTAATGCTTGGATCCAACATGAACGCTGAAGCGTTTGCAGGGCTGTGGTCTGCGAATAACAGTGCCCGTTCGAGGTTCTATGTCAGTCCTAAACCCTAAACCTATAGTTCCTAAAACCCTTACAATTTCAACTCCAAGCTCCTAAACCCTAAATCTTAAACTCTTGCTCCCAAGCCCTAAATCCTAAACCCCAAACCCGAAAGCTCCTATACCCTAATTCCTAAACCCCTCCTGACCATTCCTACGCTCTAAATCCTGAATCCTGGACCCTGAAGTCAAGACCAAGCCAGATGAGAAGGGCGACGTCTGCATCCCAAACTCAGCCCGGCACATCCAATCGGAAGCACTGGAACGTTTATCTTGACTACCTATTTACTTCTGGCACTCCTTCCGGAACACCCTTGGTGAATCCAGCCGACTGGAAATTGAACTCCACGTGTTTAAGTTCCAGAACGTCTCCAACCTTGAAGTCCCTTAGACTGGCCACTGCCGAACTTCAGCCGATGTCGGTAATCGTCCTTGGCAAACTCCTCGGCCAGTATTCGAAGTCGAAGCTTCGGCGCTGGGGGTTCGTGCAGGGGCTCGAATGCTTCGCATACGGCTCCTTTTAAGGTCGCCTTTAAGAGCTCTATAAGGGTTACTATAAGAAGTTTTCTAGGGGCGTTCGCAAATAGAATCAGGCTTTGGTGCCTATTGTAGTATATAACTATAAGGGGATACGATAGGGGCTGAGGTCTTTCTGCGCTGGAGTTCAGGTTACGGACCAATTAAGCTGTTGCGATTCGAGGTTTAGGGTAGCGGGTAGCTTAAGGTTTAGGATTCAGGATATGCAGTGTCACGATGTTGGAGGTACATGCGCTAGGGCCGCTGGGGAGTCGGGATTTGCAGTCATCGCCTCGCCCATTTTGATGCCGCTTTGGGGAGTTTCGAAACTCATAGGCACTACAGACACCCACCCGAACCCAAATCCGCAACTGAAACAATCCGTCGCTACCGACACCACCTGAATCGAAAAGCTGTCTCAACCCCGAAACCGTATATACTGAACATTCAACTAAACTCTGAACCTCAAACCCTACATATAGACAACCTCTACAAACCTTACAGACCCAACACAACCGACAACGAAACCCCAAGTTAAAGCCAAACACATATACCCTAACCCTGAAAACCTCGCAGACTCCTCATCGTAACCCTAGCCTGTAGGAGTAGCCTAGTCCAGTCATGTAGAAGCCTGCAAGAATTGGTAATACTGTTCCTTTGGGTTGCATATTATACTAATTTTGTATACTTATGCCGTATATGCCCCTAAAATGCCATTTCAATCAATAAGGCCCCTGCATTACCCCGTTAGTAACGCCTCAAAGCCCAGCCAAAGCAGACCCACTGCTGGGCCTGTCGAGGCATTTTCGCCAGGGACTCCACGCAACCTTCCGCGCTCCGCCGCAACTCTAGGGTTTCTTTTGAAATCAGGTTTCTAAGGCGGTTCATATGGGCTTTATAGGATGTTATATGGGTTTCAGAAAGGACTCGCAGGATTTCTCCATATAGCTTTTGTTAGGTACTTCTACTTGCTACATTATGCCCTAACACCCTATACGCTAACTAGAGTGCAGGGATGCTTAGAGCGTAGAGCTTCGGCTCTGGTGTGTGGGATCTAGGGCACAGGGCGGGATTGAGGCTGTAGAGTTCAAGCGGGGGGTCCAGTGTTCGGTGGTTGAGAGATCAGGGTTCTAAGCTTCGGCTTTTTGATTTTGGGGTTTCTGTCAGATCTTGGATTTGAGACCTCAGGGCTCACCAGGACCCTAAATTGCCGTGCTCGGCAGGGTTGTCAGTGGGTTCTAGCTCCCTACCTGGGTTGCAAACTTGTTCTTTTGGTTCGGGCTTGGCATCGCTCTGGGCTCGGCGCTGTAATCAGGGGTTGCTAAACTAAGGGTTGCTCTAATAAGGGTTACATGATAAGTTACATGATTCTATGACAGTTCCTGAGGGTATGATTTTAGCCACGACAGGAACAATATGCTCCCGCAGCCAGTAACCTGCACCAAGGTCTTCATGGCCTAGTCTATACTTCTGCTGATTACGATGTGCTACTTTGACTAAGCTATGAGTTCATGACAACTTGGCATCTGAGGACCATCTCGAAAAGGCCTTTGTAGAGGTCGTAGGTGAGCAACTTCTGCTCAAACGACTTGTAGTGATCCTGCGCTTTAGGGTGAAAGCTTCCTCGAGACTCCAACATCCCTCGAGAAGCGAAGTAAGGATAAGCCTAACACCTTGCCCGAAGCCTCTTCAACTACATAAGAGGCGTTGTTGTCTGTGGGCTGTTCATCGAAACTTTGTTGCAGGCTGCTGGCGAGAATTCCGACCCAGAGCTTGCGCTGGTGTTCTCAGACTCCGAGCATACGAACCTTCCCTGGAATGGGGGAAAGTATGAGTCAGTATGAGTCATCAGCAAGTAGACCGCCTTTTCAGAGTCCACATATGTCCATATGTGTTCCGCAACATGTTATCTCCCGAAGCAGCGGTTTAACCATCAAGGCGCAGAGAGTTCCCTGTACCCTGAAGTCGATGAGTGATGAGTGGCATCTACTCTGGCTCTCCCTGTCTCTCTGTCTCTCTCTCTCTCTGTCTCTCTCTCTCTCTGTCTATATACATATGTATATACACGCACATACAGTAGCAACTATTCACGAGCTACGTATATAGTAGATACATAGATAGGCATGGGCTGCATTATGAATAAATACATAAATAGTAATATTATAATATATATATATATATATATATATATATATTTTAGATGGACAGGAAGAGTGGGTGGGTCTGAACGTTCTCGCTGAAGACATTTGTCGGGATCTTTAGGGCTTAGAGCTTGGGGTGCAAGAGAAAGCGATCTCGGGCTATCCCGACAAACTCACATAGAACTGCGAACAGGTGTCACGACAAGCTGCTATTGGGAGCTCGATAGGTTTGAAGAGATGACAGGGACTCGGGGGTTCGATGTTTGAGCGTGCTGTAGCTGAAGTTGATTTTGTTTGGGGTCGAGGGAATATGGCGGAATTTGCTCTGCATCAGGAATGCGCACTGCTTGATAAGACGACTGGCTCAACTCGTAGCTTGCAACTCCCAAGCGAAAATCAACTGGGCTGGGGTGGAGGATTGGGTGCCAGTACCTCCGAAACCTGAAAAAAACCTGACCATAAGGACCATACCTCTCAATCCCTCCAAAACCTCTTCCCATCGTGCTCCTGGCTCGGGCTAAATTGGTCCGGCGGCCAGATGTTGGGGTGCCTGGAAAGTTACAGATTTAAGATCTGCGTTCAGGGATTCTGGGGTTTTCGGACTCTGAAGATTTCGAGAGTTCAGGGCTTAGGATCTGGGGCTCAGGGTAGTTGAGGAGCTAGAGCCTAGGTAGGGTACGGGTCCTGGTGCTGGGTTGAGATAGTTTACAGCTTCTCAGGGGCCCAGCACTTCGCAGAAAGCAAAATGGTACCGGGATGTGTGGTCTCGAGTTCCAGAGAAAGTCCATTGTCGGGACCGATCCTTCTGTAGCCAAAGTGCTACCCGAGCGAATTCTGTCAACGTGGGAGCTCCGACATCTAGACTATAGCAGTACCAAGCCATCATCGCACGGTTTTACAAAATATGGGGTGTGCGCAGAAAACCCCGTTCTTTCGAGCTGTTAGGAATGGCCTTCTGTTGTCCCGGAAAACTTCGTGATCGGATTGGCATCGCAGCTTCGGCAGCGTACTGCTTAAGCAAGGACTGCTTGTACACTTTGGGGCTGGCTGGCCTTGCAAGCTTTGGACCTCAGAAGACGTTGAACTCAAGGCAACATCCGAGAAACCACGTCAAGCCTTTCAACAATCCGAAGAACCTAATCGCTCAAACCCTCAACCTTGAACCCCAAGCCTGGCCACAACCCCTCCGTAACACTAAACTCCACACCGCACTGAACACGTGTCGAGACACTCGTCTTTGTAGCGGTGGTTGGACAAAGTGAGAGGCAAGCGTGGCTTCAGGCCTCGGCAGATCTTGTTAGGATCCCTTATATAGAACCCTGCCTAATCCCTGCATCCTATACTCCAACCCTTAACATCCCTAAACCCCCACGCTCAAAAGCCCCAGACTCCTAGACCCTAAAACAAAAACAACTACGCCCCCCGAAAGAAGGGAAGACAAGGGGCGGGGGAGGGGCAACGACGGCCTGGTGAATTTAGGCTTAAGATGGTTTAAGGCCGTTGGGGCTTCAGGGTTCAGGGTTTAGGGCGCTTAGGGTTTCTTAAGGGGTTTAGGGATGTTTAGGGGTCTAGGGTTTTCAAGGATTCAGGGTTTAGGATACTAGGGTTTAGGGCTTTGAGCTTTAGGGCCCAGGGCTGAACTCCCATAGTTATGTTATGTGATTCAACATATGGGCCTGAAGAGCTGGAATTCGAAGAATACTTACGTAGGGGCTTGCACCACATACTTTTCTTATGACTCTATTGTCTCCAGGTTCAACGATCTGAGGGCGTGAATTCCATGACCTTTGAGATTGGAAGCCTCAGCTTTAAGGTGCAAAGTTTTAGGGCCTTAGGGGTTTGGGTTCAGGCTCAGGGGTCAGACGATAGGTCCCCGACACGGCATGTGAAAGTTTATGTGGGTTGGAGTTCCATCTCAGGGTTTCGGCTTTCGGGTCAGTGCGGAGGTTCAGAGTTTAGGGCTCTTAGGCTTTATGACTTTAAACTGTGGGGCTTACGGGGTGTCAAATAAGAGGTAGGGCACGGATGCGCCGTCGACCCAGCATCGAAGGAGGAGGTGGCGGTGGAAGAGAGGGAGACCAGGCATACCGCTCCTGGGATATTATTCCATCTTATCTGTATTTAAACATGTTGTACATAGACATATTATATACATATCTATGAATACATACATATATATATATGCCTATATATTCCGACCTAATATATAGATAGATAGATGTAGATAGATGCCTTATAGTCTTACGCTTGGTGCATAGGAACTATAAAGTGTTTTGGGTTGCCCTGCAACCTAACCCCAATTAAACCCGAGGGCCTAAGAGGGTTCAAGGCTGTTGAGTTTGGCCGATGTCCCTGGGCTTCCACTGGCTATTCACCCACTCCTCTAGCAAGAACGGCCTGTCATGGTAAGGATTCCTGAAAGGTTCCTTCAAAGGTTCTTTTCTTTCAGGGTTCCTTGTAGGGCTCTCTTAAAGGGATTCACAAACGGTTCTATGAGGCTTCATGACAGGGTTCTTTTTTGAGTGAGTCGGGTTCAGAGTCTACAATAAGCGAAACTTTGCCACCTCAAAGCTCTGTAAAAGTCCCAATAAGACCTAAGCACAGCCTAACTCGTATAATCCGAAACTGAGAAGCCTCAGCTTCAACTATAACATCGCCTCTACAGCACATGCAGGACTGCCATGTATACAGTCGGTAGAGGTGCGCCTCTGAACTTCGATGATCAGGTTTCAACCAAGGCTCGGCGTCCGGAATAAAGAACATGGAGCCACCAGTCTCCAGAGACCTCTTGGTGTGTACGGCTTTCAAGCCTTCCAAAGCCCAACAAACAAGAATCAACGTAGGAGAGCGGCATCCTTTTGGGGATCAGTGCTTGGGGTTTCAGAAATCAGGCTTTCAAGTTTGTACGGTTCTGGCCGTGCATGCAGTGTGAGGCTTCCCGGGTTTAGGGTGGTAAGGGTGGATCGGGTTCAGGTGGAGAAGCTTGTGATGCTGGAGGACCACGGTTAAGCGTTAAGGCTTTGAGGGCTTGTGCCCAAGGCTTAGCACTTCTGTCACTTGCAAGGTTTGGCATTGCGGGCTTCGTAAGGCATGATACGTCTTGAGGTTTAAGTCTTCCGTGATACCAGTATGAGACTCACTGGCTGTGCAACCTCAGTGGACCCACCCACAAGGGCTGAAGCCGATACCTTAAGCTGGAACTCCCCGAAGTGCTTACCGTAGCCCGTCACGGCAGTGACTCACGTGCCATCGCTTTCCAGTTTTAAGGGCCCAAAGTGTGGCAGTTCCGGAAACATGGTCAGACAGGTGTACAACTGCACAAACCCTTATCCTACCGCTGCTTGCCGAAACCAAAAACCCCCTCACCCCGAAACCCAATCCGAAATCCCGAAAACAGAAAACCCTAAACCCGACCCCCATCATTAATACATCCGCAGGCGCAACATCCTCAAGCTGAACCGTGATGGTCGGCTCGTGCAGACTAGCAACACTTGAGGTGTCGACCCTCTATCTAAAATAGGGCTGCATCAGTTCGAACGGGACTTAAAGGGATATCCTAGTAGCCATAATCACAAAAATTCAAAACCCTACACTCAGCACTCTAAACCGCAAACCCTTAACTCTAGGCACACTGGCGATTACGTCCCTTTCCCACGTGTCCATGAGCCTTTTTTTTCAGTACTTTGCCCTCGATGAGAACCTAAAGAGGTATTTCTGCGTGTACTGTACGGTACAGCGAGGCCAGTGACCTTGTTCTGGCTCATGATCGACAGGCTGCTTAAAGTTTAATAGATATAGTACTAATTCTAAGAATAATTACTATATGTATAATAATGCTGATTTCAATACTAACTAATACTAGTAATACACATAATTAATACTATTCTTAATAATAAATAAACACATGTAGTTACTACTCAACCTTGCTAACCCAACACGGCTTCTTAGAAGCGGGGTCTCCAGAACGCCTCCCCCCAAAATAGTTGCCTGATAAACTTGGACCCTAAGAAGTTTGAATCGTGAGATAAATTTTAAAGCCTGTGCGAGTCTACTGCATTTGAGCACCCAAGCGCCAAGCCGAGGGGCCATTCGGGAAAAGGGTTGTTCCAAATATTTGGCATCCGCTTTTCCTTGCATTGCACATGATGTAAGCCCGAAACCGCACAACGAACCCTAAATGCCACAATAAACCAACGAAAATCACGCACCCTGAGCCATGTGCTTAGGCGCAGGCTTGCAGGATTCAATAGGTCTTTGGGAGTATTAGGAGCCCACAACAAGCCTGGGTTACAAATCTGTATGGAGTTGAAAGTGGCGTTGAAAGCGGCTTTATTTCACTTCACGAATGGCAATGGTGCTTCACAAGGTCTTTGCAGGGCTTACGTGAACCACCTCACTTCAGCAATCACCTCCAATCCCAAACCCTGACAAAGCACCAACACCATAAGCCTGACGTCTTAGAGCCCGATTCCCTCAAAGCTACTACCACGATAACTTTCCGGAAGCCTTGCCAAAAAGCAGCCTAACAAATAGCCATGCTCACTTGGCTACGTCCTTAATTTGGGTCGGAATGAGTCATAATGTACCCCGATAGGCAATGGAAAATCTACTATAATATATCCCAGAACTCTCTTGCCGGAAAATATGAAAATTCTCTTGCGACCTACCAGTAACATGATGTATACGTCTGTTCCTGTTCCTAAATCATTCAAACCCCACGTAGCTGGAGGAGTCTCTACAGGATGATCTGTGCTTCCAGGGAGCGTCTGCAACACCTTGCCTCGCCGCCACTTCGGCCTAAGCGGGCCCGTGGATGTGGCTGACATCGCAGTGCTGCCATGCTGCGAAGCAGAAGACACGGTGAGCGGGTACTGCTGACGGTGACGATGATGCTGGAGGTGGTGACCAGCAGTAGTGTACGGTTGGTGATGGCAGTGGCAAACAAAAGATCTTCATGATCGGCGTGTGTCTAGTGCGATCGCTCCATAATACGGTCGGAGTTTCTCTGCGCGATTGCCAATACTGACTGCTCCCAGAAAGCCTCCATCCAACTACACTCTGATTTCCATTGAGCAAAAGACGAAAGAATAATCGACGAAGCCAGAACAATTTACTGCTTGAAAGAAAACTGTCGCAACCCTTTAGTAACCCAACGCCCGAAATCCTAAGCCCTAAACTCCTAAACCCTATAAACATCCGAAACCCAAGGTCCTAACTCCTAAATGCCTACATTAAGCTGAAGCCCCTGAACCTCCGAATCTTGCTTTATCCAAGCTGCTGCTTCCCGCGCGGCGATGCCCTGGGAAAGAAAGGGGTTCTGGGGTTTTGGGCCTAAATATCTAAGATATATTATGCTATACTATAGTACACGATGTGTTACTGTATCGTCAGCATGGTATACTATGGCATATTCGGATATAAATGGCCGATTCACTGCTGAGGTTGGAAGCCATTTATAACGACCGTTCCCGAAAACGCCACTGCTGCAAGTATTGGTCGTCAACAGCAGCACCATCATCATCATCATCCAACAAATCATCATCATTCACAACAGCAGAAGCAACTAGTACCATAACCAACAACGACGACACCAGTGTCACCACCAACCACCACCGACGACGAACACCACCACCAGGACAAGCACCAGAACCAGCAGAACCGCAGAACCACCACAACCATCACCACC
>BGNK01000094.1:208170-226944 GCA_003297005.1 Symbiodinium sp. clade A Y106 | reverse complement strand
CCACCGCCGCCGCCGCCACCACCACCACCACCACCAAGAAAAAGAACAACCAAGAGCAAGAGCAAGAACAAGAACAATAACAACCACCACAGCCGCTTGAACACCAGCAGCAGCACGAGCACGAGCAGTAGCATCAGCTTCAGCAAACACTGTACGAATATCGTCATCCGCAGCATCGTCCTCATCGTATTATCGGCTTCAACAGAAGGGCGACAAACTCTGCCTTCGGCTGCTCGTCGAGCTTTCCAGCTTTTTTGAGCTCCACGGTGAGCTCGGCCATGTCATCGGAGAAGTCCAGCCTCAGCCGGGACTATAAGGATGCTATAAGAGTGTTGAAACAGGTTTTGTATGGCGTACTTCGTCGACGTTGATCTTATTTTGGGGTGTCATGTAAAAGGCGGACATTGATGTGCCTCATAGCAACGGCTTTCGGATTGAGAAGTCTTAAGTTAAGTTAGGGGCAAGTACACGCAGGGCTGTCAACTCTTCCACACCCCCAGCCGCAGCTTCTGAAAACACAATTGCCAACGCGGCTTTCCTCCGGGGTTACCGGCCAGTGAGAAGATTGCACTTTATCATGCACGCGTTGGATCATCCCCGGTAGCGGCAACAACATAATTATCGGCATGACGGCATAGCCATAACCATGGTTGTCATCATCTTGATCAGGATGACCGTCTTTATCGACACTCTCGTCAGCCGTCAGCAGCACGAAGATTACCAACATACCCACCACCATCAACATCATAGTTCGAAACCCTGAAGCATCAGCATCATTGTCGTTGCCATCGTCATCAACATCAGCATCATCACTATAAGTGCGGTCATTGTCATCAAATGCTTCGTCTTTTCATAGCCATCAGCCTCTGCAATCACCAGTAGCAGCAGCAGAATTATCACCAATACCATTCCTGTCTCAATGATGATAACAACTAAGACTATCACCGACATCATGGCTATAGAAACACTAAAGCACGAAGAGAATCATCACCATGCTCGTGGCTGGGAGATCAGGGGCATGCTCGGTATGAAAGGTTCAACATCACCAACACAGTCATAAGAAGTATGAACAACACAACCTCATCAACACCAGCAGCAGCATCACGGTCATCATCAATACGATCAGGAGAGTTATCTTTATCAGCAACTAACGCATCAAGCAGAAGCAAGCCACGGCGGCGTAGAAGGAGCCTGCTCTTCAGAGGGCTTGGTTTAGTTCGCTCTTGTTGTTTGGATATTCAGCTTTCAGGGCTTCGTGGGAGCCTTCCGAACCTAGCACAGGAGTGCAGTCGGGTTGGTGGACCAGTTGCAGGCACAGCATTGGCTTCTTTGGAAGTGGAGCGGCTTGGCTCGATTGGGAAGGGTCTGTGATGGTCTGTGTCTTTGGCGCATTATGGTAAGGTTTGAGGGCGCAATCTTATATATGACATATGAGGACAGCCACAGCCGGAATAGAACAGCGATCATCGCCCTGAACCGTTATGATTCAACCATGCAGGGTGAATACGCGCACCTACAGTATCATGACTTTCAAATCCATGGAACCTTGAAGTCCCAAAGCACAGAAATCAACTCCAACTCCGTCATAGCAATGCAACCTAGCTAAGGCTCACATGAACAACCATGTTATCTTTCTTTGCCACGTGTGCCCGTGCCCGGGTTGAAGGCTCCTCGCCCTCCAGAACCCGCACCTTGACTCCGGAAGCCGTAGGAGCAAGAAGCACCCAACAGCACCATTAAGCAAACACTGGGAAAACCAGAACCCCCCCCCCCCCCCCAAACCCACAAAATCCTCAACCAGAAGTTGGAACGCGCGCCTCGTCGCTGTCCCCAGCCTCCGAGCCCTCCCCGACAGGCAGAGGCAGGTCATCCCCCTGGCCCATCCATGGTTTAGGGCGGTAAGGATTCGGGGTATTTCGGTTCCTGGGTTCAAGTTTCTCGGTTTAGGGTGCCAGATGCAGTCTCGGGGCGGCTTGTTTGCTGCTTAGGCGGCTCCGTGCAGATGTGGCATGTCCAACCCTGGCACCTTGAACCTTAACCTGGCATCTCGTAGATTAGCGGATCCCCAGTCCACATGGTGTAGCACGGCCGCTTGTCCTTCCGGTTCGGCGTTTTGCTGGAGCTTGTAGCGTCAATCGGCGAGTTCGAACCGGGTTCGTCTGTCCGGATCTCCGGTTTAAGATCACGCCGACAACCCTAGCACCCAAGCCGATCTCCCAAGCTAGCTTCAGCAAAACTTCCCACGGTCCCAGTATGGGAACTTCGCAACACAGAAGACCCCGACACGGAGCGGAGATCTACTACAATCTACTATGATAGATGGTCGGATCTTCATCAACAGCGCACCCAAGTTCACTCAATGCTTTACAAGGCTTTGAGCTTAGGGTTCATGTTATAGTAGGTTATCGTAGGTGACAACATTTAAAGTATGCTTTAGTAGATTATTATTAGTAGGGTTGAGGGCTTAAGGTTGAGGCTTCAAGACTTTTGCAACAAACCGTCCAACCAAAGAAAGCATGCAGACCCTTTCCGGGCATACGGTGTCTGATACAATTTCCGCACCGATTCAACCCCCCAGCACAAAAACGCACAGATAATTTATGATAGCAGCAGCAATAAGTAACAAGACCCGATGACAGCCTGCAAGGTTGCTAATGTTCGAAACACCCAGAAAAAGGACGTATGCCAACAGAAATTCGGGACACTGAACTGAACCGGCAGCTGACACTCAGGAAGATTTTGAGGCATTCGGAAGAGGACTTCGAATGCCCATGTAGCATATCATACTATGGCCCCAATCTTCACGGCGCGGCTGCAAGTTCTATCAATAGTTGCTGGGGCTGCCGGTGCTACAACCCTAGAAGCACAAACATCTGGAGCTCTCCACCCTAAACTCCCTATACAAGCGTTGCAGGACTTAGTACCGTAGCCTTCATCCTCCGTACAGCACCGCTACATCCTCATAGCCCCAAGTTGACAAGATCACTCCTCCGACTAGCTCTGGATCACACTTTTCCCCAGTTTTTGCCAAGTTTAGGCTCCATGGAAATCACGACACCATAACAGGGAAATCACGAATGTACTAGCAGTTACTTGCAGCTTGGTAAATCTCTGGCAATGTGCATTTGGAATCCCAAGCGCAGAAGAAGCTGCTGGCTGGGAACTCAGGAGTAAGACCATTTTAGTGATGGTGGCCTCAAACTTTCAGAGATCAGAGAAACCCAAACCATCTCAAACCACAATATTTCAAGACCCCAGGTTTAGATCGTGAAAACACTACTCAGACTCGGGTTCCCTACAGCCTAAGCCCCAGACCCCAACAGCCCTGGCTAAACCCTCGACGCCCAACAACCCCAAACCCCAAACAAACGCTACGCCCTACGCCCTAAAGCCCCCCAAAAAAGACCGCAAGGGTCCGCATGGCCCGGAGAAAAAGGCCTCGAGGTCATCCAAGGTGAGCCCGGGTGGTGGGTAGAGATCCTCTTCCTTGTCCTCGTCCACGTGGGGCTTGACAATGACGAAATCGATCTCGATCTTCATCTGCCCGTCGTAGGCTGTCAGCTCACCGAAATCTTCCTGACACGGGGCTTGGAGTTCGAAGCTTTTGTGTCAAACTTAAGGCTTAGGAGCTGCTTTCGCTCCAACCTTCGGCGCTGTACGCATTCATTTAACCAATGTCCTCCTGTTCAAGGTTCATTGGTTGCTCTAGGTAAGATCTGAACTCGAAGTGCAGCAATTCATGAAACCATACCGACCCTTACCACCAAAAGCCCTGAACCAGCACTAGTACTGGTACCGAATTCTCCTTGTCAATCTACAACCCGATACCCTGAGAGACGTCCAACGCCTACAGCCTCCTACTTGCTGTAAACAAGACCTGAACCCTAAACCCCCATAACCCAAGCTCCGACGAACCGAATCATCAAACCCCAAACGCAGAAACACTGAAGCGCTAAACCTTTAAAGCCTCCGCAGGCCCTACTGTGGAGGCCAGACAGCTGGAACATCACTATGATCCCGAACCCAAGACCTATATGAAAGAAAGAACACCTGCATGAACCATCTTGTTTGCATGCTCCAACTGAGCCATAAGCTCTAAGCCCCTCTCGGGACATCCTAAACCTCAACACCCTGCAAACCCCGCGACCTCTCTGAGCCTCTGTCTCCAAACCTTGAACACCCATTCACCCGTATGTAGTAGTACAGTATAACTCCTGGAAACTTCAATAAATAACAGACGCTGAGACACCCAAACCCTTAAACCCTGAACCCCTAAACCCGTAAACCCCTAAACCCCCCTGAAACCCTAAACCCTTCACCGTGTCCTCCTCCTGGGACTCTTCTGCTTCCGAGTCGGTAGTCATCTCCTAGGTTGGCTGCTTACTTACTTGTCCAGGAGTCCAGTGTCATAAGGGAACCGAAGGTTGAACTTTGGGACTATGTAGGGATTACAGTACCCTTTTGGTGTTTAAGGGGTTTTAGATTTGAGGTTTAGGTGTTTAGGCGTTTAAAGTGTGGACTTAGGGTGTAGGGGTTAGGGATTATAAGGCTTAGGGTTGAGGATTTGGGGCTTAGTAGCTATAGGTTTTTTGTTTTGTTTGCTGAGGGTTGCAGGCTTCAGGGTTTAGGGCTTCCTGCTCCGGGAAATGCAGCTGCAAGGATGCCTACCAGCCTGGACAGACCCTCTGCTCGACCTCTAAGCGCCATTTGTTGGTTTAGAGTTTTGGGCGCTGTGCTTAGGGAGGCTCGCGCGAGTTGAACGGAGCGTGGGGGAGGGCCGGAGGGGGTGGCACTGGAAGAGGTATTCGTATTCGCCGCCTGGAAGTCAGCACTCAAATATAAGAATGCCCTCGGTTTTCATACTTTGTTGCCTTGCCTTTGGGATTGCAAGCCTTGGGCGCCTTGGTTGAAGATCGCGGATCCCGTCTGTCTTGTTTTCGCAGATGCATTCAATGACAGGAACTGCATTGCAATGCCTCGGACACGGACACTGTAACGGCTGAAGACAAGAGCCAAAGGGCCAAGACTATGCAACCGATGCACTACCCACGGAGCGCTGGAGAGATCACAACCAGGGCTCAAAAGAGTTTGGGGGCTACTTTTGGGTCCTTTCACCTCAAGCACAAGAACCCATATGTGCAGCAGCAGAAAGATGCCGTTCTTAATGGCCGCTAAGGCTCCGAGTTGTTGTCACGCTCCTGCCACGCTGCCGTGGCACAAGGTTAATTTTGAGAGCTTCAGTTTTCGGGCCGTCGGCTTCGGTCGGGCACCGGGGAATGACTGTAAAGGCCTACTGTAGAAGTGTACGACGCTGTGTACTTCCGTGGGAGTGAGAACAGGATCTGGCGAGTGGAGACAGCTTGAGCTTGCTCAGTCCAGCTTTCCTCGATCCGAAGCTCTCATTGGCCCATGTCGAGGTTCCACGTCAGAAACCCAGAACACAAGTAGAAATTGAGCATGGCTGAAGGCTGAAGGGTGTAACCGTGCGCTGTAAGGAAGGGCAGATGCAAGAGTCTAAGCACTGAGTAGTGGCGGAATGAGGCATCCGTCTGGGGGTCTTTGTGTGTCTATAGGATGGGGCTTACCGGGTTCGGGAAGTTCAGGGGCCTAGCTCAGGTCCTGACCGAATCGACCTGTGAACCCTAGAGTGTGCCTTTACCACGCCAATGGCTTTCTCGAAGGCCACGCGCGCCGCACCCTCGCAACGACGCCACTCTTCCGCCTGCAGCCAAACGGCCCAATCAAAAACCTACGATCAAAGCCCCAAGAGAACACTTTCGTTGAAACGCCTCGGATTGCCTGAAGCTTTCATGCGGTGTACTTGCAGGCTTCGGGTAAGTGTTGGAGTACTGATGCGTAGTCGTTTCCGTCGATCGTCGTTGCTATGTTTTGCAGCTTCTTGTGCTGATGCGGAATGTTTCCGGGTTTGGATTATGGGTTGGCAACTTCGGGGCGTTAGGTGCAGGACTTTCCGCCTGGAGCTTGAAGACGCGTGGGATCAGAAGTTATAAGTAAGGTAGCCGGTGCTTGGCTGAGCTAGGGTCTCTACTGTATATACGATATATTTCTAATTAAACGCACATGAACCCTCTGATACCGCCATGGTACGCGGTCTCTATCTCTCTCTCTCTCTAACTCTCTCTCTCTCTATATATATATACATATATATATATATAAATAGAGTTGTATATGTATGTGTGTATGTATGTATTTATATATGTATATGTAAAGATATACACATATATTTATGATTACACCTCTGTATCTCTGTATGCATCGATATGGACACCTTCTGCTCAAGGGCCCCGAACAGCTTGCATGGTAAGAGCTTACTGGCTTGAAATCTTCTAAACATATCGGTAGTCAAATCATGGGCGTTGCAACAATACGAATATCGACATCGAATCGGTATCGTCACCGAACCGTATCCCCATCGCAGAAAACTACATCACATAAATCGACACCGCATGACACCGAATCGAGGTCTCGGGGTTCAAGGACGATTTGAGGGGAGTGGAGTGGAGCGGGTGTGGGTGTGGCTAGAGAGGGCGTCGAACCGCAGCACCGCCAACAGCAATCGAATACAATTGCTAACAACCGCAAACCGATCGAACCGAGGTATGACAACCATGCAAATTGACCCATTAGGAACCGTTTCCCAATAACCTTGAGGGCCTTCTCTTCCCCAAATACTAAATGCGATAGGGTAGAGTTCTGGAGGGGGAGGAGGTCTGAATGCCTGGACGTGAGAAGACCGACCCCTGAACCCTAAACCATCCTAATTCACAGACTGTCCCACTTGAGGCTTCTTGGGTAACTCGAGTTTAAGCAGGAATCGTGGTCGGATGCCGTACAGAGGACGTACACAGGGTTCAGGGACTCATGATGGATGCAAATAAGGTTGCAAGTTCCAAGCGCCTCCATCGGAGATGCACATGGTATTGATTTTGACTGCAGCGTGTTGATTGCAATTCTATTTGTGGACCTTCCCGCACCCCTGACTTTGCCAATCGAACAGCCGCATGAAGAATTGAAAATGCTTGAAGACCCTAGCAAAACCATGCAGCAGCCTACAGAGCATCTTACGAAGCGCTAACCTTCGCGGAGGACCCCACCCCGCACCTCAGCTGCCTTCCTGTCAGAATCATCCTTCTTCTGCTTTGCCCTGGGGATTTGGTTGAGGGCTTTGCAATATAGGGACCCTAATATGCAGAACCCTCTTATCTTTGTGTGGGGGAAGGGGAGAGTTGTAGTGTATATTCACACAGAGACAAACAGGGGCATTATGGCCACGAAAGTATACTTCTTGCCTCATTATGATCAATGCCGTGGTCGGCATTGCCACCATAGCCATAGCTGCCATGAGTGGACAGATCGCTACCTATCCTGAATCATCTGTCGAGCCACTTCAACATGATTCTCTAAACCCAAGGCCTTGCAATAGTGCCGCAATGCCCTGAAAGACTGAAGGCCGAGAGACAAAAAAGACCCACAGGTACTGTTATGGGGAGACCTAGAACAATGCTTCTTAATATAGAAACCCTACATTCTGCTATATAGGTACTTTTGACCCTTTGCGAACATACAGCAACCTTGTCATAACCCCATGCTTGAACCCACGTCATGCCTCATCAGCAGCTGGAAATACTGGTCCGCCCGCTTCCTCGGCTCTGCTGGGCATTGAGGGCTCGCCCTTCAAGGTTTAGGGCTTAGGGCTTCAGTGTCGAAAGCTCCTGCGCTAGGAGAGAGCCTTCAAAGTCGGCACATATATCACAATATACCATAACATTGCATAGTATGATATGATATCATATACTATAATGCAAATAATACCAGATCACAAACTACATCACAATATGACGCAGTACAATACAACATGATACAGTCTTATACAAGAGAATAGAGCTTATGAAAATATGTTATAATTACAATATAACATACTATACTATACTATACTCTACTGTACTATACTATAATACCATACTATACTATAGCACAATACCATGATACATATAGTATGACATAAAACAAAGATCAGATCATATAATATACACGTAGCACATGGCGGCCTTGTCTCAGTTGCCCTCGATGCCAAACTCCCTTGCCACCATGGCTCATGCGATTCCCCGCGTCGTCGAGGCCGCTTTTGAGATTTCGGCTGAACTTCGGATTCTTACCTCAGGGCGACGAGTGGGAGTAGAGTTTAGAGTTGCAGGTCTAGGCATTTAAGGCTTTCGGAATTTAGGGCTTAAGAAAGTTGGGGCTTCAGGTTTGGTTTCGGGTTTGAGGTTTAGGTTGCAACTTCGGGATGTTGCGGCTGCGGGGGCAGCGGCGTTTGGGGTTGCCAAGGACTTAAGGCAATAGGATGTCTTCAAATTTTCGATGGTCCGATTCTGGCACTGATGCCCCGCAGGTCAAAGCTCAGTCCCGGACCCACAGATTTTGAGAAACTCTAAGACTGAGGGCGATGTCAAGACAATATGCGATTTGGAGTATCAGTAGGCTTTTGGTTGGTGGTGCTGATGGTGGTGGTGGGCGTAGCAATAGTAGCAGCAGTAATACTGATAGTAGGAAAAACAAGCAGTGGCAGGAGCAGCAGCAGCAGCAGTAGCAGTAGAAGTAGCAGAAGCGGTAGCAGAAGTGGTAGTAGGAGCAGCAGTGGGTAGCAGAAGCAGTAGCAGAAGCAGTAGCAGAAGCGGTAGCGGTAGCAGTAGTAGCAGTAGTAGTAGCAGTAGTAGTAGTAGTAGAAGTAGCAGTAGCAGTAGCAGTAGCAGTAGGAGTAGTAGTAGTAGTAGTAGTAGTAGTAGTGGTAATAGCAGTAGTAGTAGTAGTAATAATAATAATAGCAGTAGTAGTAGTAGCAGTAGCAGCAGTAGTAGTAGTAGCAGTAATAATAATAATAATAGCAGTAGCAGTAGCAGTAGCAGTAGTAGTAGTAGTAGTAGTAGTAGTAGTAGATGGGCAGCAGTAAACGCTTGTTCATGTTGCGAACATGACCCAACGTCTGGCCGGTTTGTCGATAATACTGCTCACAGATGTTTGACGTTTCTAGACAATCAAGAACACGCTGTCACAAGCACCTGCCCAAGTGCATTCCAAACGCAAACATGCAAGACTTCGGCATTTTTCGTGTCTCTGGGTTTAGAGTCTATAGAGAGTCTATCTAGACTTGAGCAACTTGGCAGTACAAAACCAGAAGCTGTAGAACCCAGCGGCCGAACTCCACGATGGACGGAGCCAACGCAACTAGTTACTCCAGGTTGTTCCTACAAAATGCCGCTGCCCTGTCAAGACAATACAGCGTCAACTACACTTCCACAATGCTTAAAGTCACGTGGCTGTAGCCTTCTCTACACTACTACTTCTGCTGCCGCTGGTACTACTACTCCTCCTGCTGCTACTACGACTACCACCTTGGATCGAAATCGTAAACGACTCGAAACGCAAACCTTTTCTTGTGAACTTGAGCCCTAGAGGCCGTACGCCGAAACTCTAACCCTCAAGCTTGACCCCCAAACCCGAGCCTCTGCGCCGCTGCGCCTTACTCTTACATCAGACTGGGAAACCCCAAATTCGAGCAGAGCCGCGGAAGTCGGAGAAGGAGCTGCCCATGGTCGAGCCGAACTGAAGAGAGCCTGGAGTTCCAGCTTAGGGCCTATCGATTTAGGGTTTAGGATTTAGGGCCCCGAGGGGCTTCAGGTCTTCCAGAGTTTTAGGCTTCAGGGTGGGCGAGTATTTGTGAAGGTTCTTTTGCCGGGCAGTGGGGCCTGTTCTGACTGCGCTGTGCTTTTGCTGCACGATGTGGGGCTTCATGACTTTCAGGGTTTAGGGCTTGAGGTTCGAGTATGGTTGCTACTGCGTGACTACACACTAGACGGCATACGGCTTGGACAGATCGTCGTTACGGGTTCTGCAGGGTTCTGCCGAAGGTTTGCGATGACGGATCCGAGCTCACTCAGCCTCTTAGAATGAACTCTATCATCTCTTCAGGCTGAACCCTTACTAAAGGCCCTAAACAAAAGGGTCAGCTCAGGTGCTAGTTGGTGAGGCGTCCGCTGCCGGCGAAGCCACGGTGGAGGCTAAGGTCGACGTGCTCGTCCGGCCTGGCAAAAGTCATCTCTGTCTTGGGGTTTAGGGTTTTGGGGTGCTTTTTCCGGGCTTAGGGTTGTAAGTTATACATGGGTTGAAAGGCGAGCAGTGTCTCAAGAGTTAGAAGTTCGAACTTCAGGGTTGATGCGTCAACGGTTAGATGACAGAAGTCGTCGAAGTTTATTGAACGTGCTAGCTGCCAGTTCCAGCTTCTGCGCACGCGACATGTGGTTGCAGCCAAACTTGAGGTGCCCACAGAAAACTCTTCAGAATGGTCGTCTGGTACCAGTAGCTCGATCCAAGTTGTCAAAGTAAGCATGTCAGTGTGCTTTTGCAGGCTTGCGGCTTAGAAAGGTTTGAAAGACTTTGCTCAGCCATGGCCCGTTTCTGCTTCTGTGTATGCAGGCCACCCCCATACAGAACTGAATCCTTCGGAAACCTTACGAAAGTTGGCCGGAAGGACGTGCATACTTGTCCTGGATCGAGGGAAGCCTGAGACAGAGGATCCAAACATACCCTCACCTCACGCAGCAAGCCCTGAACAACCACACACACCTAAACCAGAAACCCGACGCCCGAAGCTCTGCAGTTGCTCTAACCCCCCTGCTCGACAGAAAGCTTGATGCCGTGTCACTTGCGGGGTTTATAGGGTCATGGGCTGCGGGTTTGGAGGGCTCATGAAGAAAGCCTGCAAAAAGGACGGTCGGACTACGGCTATGCCATCTTTACCAAATCAATGGCTGAGATATTGGCTGTTCATTACTACTTGGCACTCAAGCTTCACTACCCGAGGAGCACGGTCAACGGCATTTTAGGGTACTTCCCTCGTTTTCTTGGGAGTGGATCGTGAGGAGCAACCCTAATAGGAAAAGGATGGAACAGGGATGTACTATGAAATCCGCATTGTGAAGACCCCCTACACCGCCTAAACAAAGCACCGAAGCTTCCAGCCATGAGAGCTATTTCGGCAACAACCGAGAACTCCGAAGCTGCGTTAGCCCTCGTTAGGGAAGCCGGCGGAAAAAGGGGGGGTTAGCAACGAGTAAGTTGAATCGCAAATCTACGATCTAGAGGTCGATCATATTCTTATGCTCTAGGCGGAGGGATACATATGTGATTAGTATAAAAGCACATATATGTACCCTCCTTGCTAAGTTCCATCATCTGCCAAACATTCCCGAAGAACACAGCTCCTGGCGCAAGGGTCGTTTATGAACCCCTAAACCCTACACCGAAACTCTGCCACCAAGAATCTTGGGGGCTGTGACCTTGAAGTTGACGAAGCCACTCTTGGCCACCACGGCATCCCTTTTTTGGGAGATGATGGGTCTTGAGAACTCCGACTCTTGGCTTGGGGGGGGGGGGGGGGGGNGGGGGGGGGGGGAGATGCCGCTGGGGTCCTATAGGATTCATGGATGTCCGGCGCTGCCAGTGTTTGTTTGGAGCAGCATGGCTTGTAAGCATGGAGTTCTAACAGCTTGCGCAGGGTCCCGGGTTCTGTGATTTTGTTCCACTTAGTCAAAGCTCTTGGGGAAAATCGAATGTTTCAGGCTTGCGAGTTGATTAGAGCTTTGCATGTATGGCTCCGGTTTAACATGTACCGGTTGTGCGCTGTGTTTGCATCAATGAATTTGGGAAGCAGGTGCTGGCCCACAAGCGTGCGTGGTATACTGCAACGATTTCCTGGTCCCACTTGATATGTTTAGACACATTTGCATAGAAAGACTTGATGTGGGTCCCATGTTAGAACCCCTGCACTTCCTAAACCGTAAACCCACAGCATCGGGATGTGCCCTCTTCTGTGCATGAGCCATTGGCGCGACTCCAGCTTGGCAGCGATTCCGGCATCCGCCGCGTTTGGATCATGAGAATCTGTCCATCCTTCCCCATGATCAGAACTCAGAACCTAAACCCTCAAACCGTAAGATCGATGAACTTTGCATGCCCATGCAGCTCTCAAACAGCTGCGCAGCTTACAGCAGAGACGGCTCGAAATCGTGTGGAAAGCCGGCATATCCAATCAGCGGGCGGGGCTGACTTGCGGAGTCGGAAGCCATGATGCACATCAGCCCGTGCTGGGAGACTGCAGGTTAGCAAGACATCTCGTAGGGCTTGACGAGCTTGCTGCTTCTCACCGCCGGAGTTTATCCTTTGCGCCAACTGCAGATACGATGCTTTGCAATAATTAGTGGGCCGCGCCTACCTCAAACCATGACGGCTCAACTCGAACTCAAAACCCAACCCGAAACCCTGTACTGTAAAACCGTGGAGTGAACCCCTTGGACAACGGCCCACTATCCTAAAGTCTGAAAGCCTAAACTCCCAAACAACTCTAAAACTAAGACTCCGATCCAATTTTCGGAGCACCCGAACAAGTTCGAACCCATAGTGAAGCCCTGGAGCCACCAAAACTCCCACCTTAGAATACCACCGTAGGGTTTCCTGTACGATTTGGGGTTAAGGGTCTTAGGGGTGAGAATCCAGGGTCTGGGCTTCAGGGTTTAGGGCTCTAGGCTTGAGGGTTCTGGGTTGCGCAGTCGGGGTCTGGGGCGAAGCTGTGTGCTAGAATCTTTCCTGTGGGTTCAGGCTTCAATGCTTGGGGTTGAGGTTGGGACGGTTTGGGGTGCAGATGATTTCGTTCGGGAGTTCGTCCAGGAGATTCGTTTGGGGTGGCTGTGAACTCGGTGTTCTTCCTCTGGGGTGCGGGCAACCGGGTTGCAGAGTCGTAGATCTTCAGGTCCTCTCGAGAGGGAGGGGGAAGTTGATGTTTAGGGCTAACAGCAGGGCTCGTAGGGTTCATATTATAACCTTGCTTAAAGCCCTCGAAGACTTGTAAACGTTATACGGTTTCCAGGGCTTCAATCAAGGTGTTTGTGTTTCAAGCTTGCTTCTGCATTTCTGGTTTAGGAGCTTAAACCCTAAACCCCAAACCCCACTTTAAGGCTCACTTCCGGCAGGCCGGGCCCCCAAACAACACCAGTAAGATTACTTTCTGACCCTAGCCATACCCAATTCCCGACGTCTTTGGTTTTGTTTAGGGCTTAGTGGGTAGGCAGGTTGGTGGTTAGGCAGGTAGGTAGGTGGATAGGTGGATAGGTAAATCAGCAGATGGACAAAGATAGATAGGTAGTTTCGCACACTCCACCCTCCTTTTGCTCAGAGAGGTCCCAACAACATGAACTCGAAACCCAAGGCTCTGAATCCCATCCCACACCTCTGAAGCCTTTTATTCCTAAACTCCGGGCTCCAAGACCCCTGATCCCTAGATCCTGAAAACCCTGAGCCCTGAACTAAAATGGCCTAAATTCTCCGAACCCCCACGCCCCGACTGTCTGTGCAAGCTCCGATCCGTCCTTGTCAGCCCGCTTTGCTTCCATGTTCCTCGGCAAAGTGCCCCACGTGAACCGGGGACTATAAGGCTGCATTGCGTGTTTGTGCTGCATTTTCATGTTGCAGTGGTAACCTATGGGAATACATGATTGCTGGGCACCTGAGCCTTGTGGGTAAGGATCAATTCTTCTGCTACGGAACATCACTAAAGCTGTCATAGCCGATAAACACAGGCACTGCTGTATGTAACTTGGGTCAGTGTGTATATCAAACCATGCCATTCCGCCAGCCTAAGGCCTCATCTGCATCCTAAGCCCGAAACCCTGAACCATGAACTCTGAAATAGACAGCAACTTAGACACCACACCCCTTGAGGCCCATACATGCGCGAGCTCGGGCTGTTCTAAGCCAGGGTTGAGGGTTTAGGTGTTACCGTGAGGCTCTCACAGGACACACTTCCTGCAGAAATGCACCCTTTGTCACAGGTACAAAGGTGTGATCTGAAGCCTAAACTGCGACAGCCCAAACTTCAGGGGGAATTGTGGGTTCAACTCGGGCGCGACGAGAAAGGGCGTGTGAATCTGGGTTGATCTTTCGGGAGCTTTCAGGGCTCATGGTTAGGATTCCGAAGTTCTTGGGCTTATATCTTTTGAATAGGATTCAACAGTTGCGGCGTTCTGTACAGGCCTTCGGTAGGAGCTGCTCGGGTTGCACACCAAGATTGCAGCTCAGCAGAGACCAAACAAGGCCAGAACCACAGGGCTCTGTGAGCCCGAAAGCCCTGAAGGATTTAGGTCTTTATGAGAGGTGCCAGGCATGTGCTGGGCTAGCATCCTTATAAATTCCTCAAGGGAACCGCATAACATCCTTAATGTATCTCTTTGCCTCATAAGCCTCCTGTACTTGCAAGAGCAAGAGCTGACTTTGACCTGGGGCGGCCGCCGGATGACAGCATCGGATGCAAAGCCTCGGATCTACAGAATCAAACAAGTCTTTTGCATATAGGGTGCTTTCAAATCTAAAGACTGTAGAGTCTCAGAGGTCATGGGGTTGAGGAGGGTTCCGAAATGACTCCATTAGGGTTTCAGCGGCTTGCAGGATTTCGGGTTTCGTTACTTCGAGGTTCGCTTTCCGATTTCGGGGCTTCAGGTTGATAGGACTTGGGCTTCAAGTTTGGGGTGTGTTCGGGCTTAGGGTATCAAACCCTCAAATATCCTAATCTAGGGTTAGATAGCCGAGCAATACATTCTCATGGCCAGAGGGTGCTACACGCATGAATGCTAGAAGTGCAGCATGAAACAGACTTAGGATTCAGACCCACAGTTTGAGGTCTATTGCATGAGAGGTTGAGATGCCGCGCGTTGCATCCTGCTTGACCTACCCAAAACTCTGAACATCGAAGCCGCTTGCGCTCCACTACCGCATCAGAGGCCCAGGGCTCTAAAGCCCAATGTTAAGTCTGGACCCCCCCACACAGCGCAAAGTCCTTCTGTTGATGAAGTAGGCGCTATCTATCAAGTCCCGAAGCAGAAATGCACAAGTTTTTCAGCCAAAGCTCCAAGCTTGAACATCGGCCTCTCGACAACCTGGAAATGAAAAATCGAACAAACACGACCAACTTCAATACTACGGTTCACAATGGTGATAATGTAAATACCAATGAAGATGACAATATCACCGGTAGTACGATATTTCACATCCTTTCGTCAAACTATTCTTTGTGATGCCTAGATTTGGGGGCGCAGGGTTCCTCGACGGAAAACCTGCAGCAAAAAGCTGTCGGACCAATGTTGCAAGCTTATTCATAGCACACCCGGAGTTGCCGGCAGACCGGTTCCATAGCCTTGGCTTGGACTTCTACAGACTGGACAAAAACTTGCGTATGCATAGATAGAGAGAGTGAGAGAGGGACATGTTTGTACACGTGTCTTTAAGTACACAAATGTTTATCAATCATATGCTCATATACTCACACATATATACATATGTATTTGCTGATTTCTCTGTTTTATTTAACCTGTATTTCTTACCGACGGAAGCCTACACCCAAAACCCAGAAACTTATGCCCCAAACCCCTCGTCCTGATACATGAAACTCAAAATGAACACCTTGAAGCTTCAGGCCTGACATCAGGTGAGGTGTATGCATGCCATGAAGCTTCGAATGTGCAAAGCTCAGAGCTTGAAAGCTTGGAGCACGAAAGGGTTGAACGATTGAAAGCTTCAGTTGTTGGCAGTGCGCTTGTGCTCTGCCCGCGTTCCATCTAGCTTTCAGGGCCCATGCCTTAAGTATGTAGTTACAGCGATGAAGGACGAACTATGCAAAAAAACACCAGCTACCTAAGCTTCCAAAAGATGAACTCCGTGTGTAGCTGCCTTCTCACCGTCGATCTTGTCAAAGTCGATTGGCGGCCGCTCCTGCCAGAATCCGCTCCGCTTGTCAAGGACTCGCATTTCGGCATGAAGCGACGTCTACCTTCGTTGCCACTCTGCTAGGATTCGAAGACGAAGCCCTGAACCCCAAACACAGACAGAACCCTCCTTCCCCTACTGCCCCCCTCCACCCACAGAAACTCGTGCCCGGGAAAACCACGCACCAAGAGAACACGCCTGGTGTGAACTCCTAAACCCCGCGGCTTCAAACCTGAAAACGCCGACCCTAAGTCCAACAAACGTACATATAATATATATATATGTGTATATATATATATATATGTATGTACATGCACATACATATTTGTAGAAGTATGCCTTCAACCCATAAACATCTTTAAGCTCCAAACTCCAATCCGCGACACCCCAAACGCGTCCTCTTCCTTGGCTCCCCCTTTGAGCCCCATCTTCGCTGCCATTTTGGGGGCCGCCATGGCTACAGCGAAGCAATCGCTTTACGGCCTTAGGGTTGCAGTTTAAGGTTTGACTGGGTGTCGGATAGGACTTAAGCCTTAGGGCCTTCGGGTCCAGGGTTCAAGTTTAGGGATTAAACAGGGTTTCATAAGCTCTCCCCCCTGTCGATGTGTGAGGCTTATAGTAGGTTGGGCTCTGCAGCTCGCACGGCTGGTTTTTTGGGGTTTATTTTTACGTATTTTGGTAGGGTTTTTGGAATTCAGGGCGCCAAGTGAGCGATGTTGATGGGTCAGGTGTTGAGTGTGGGGCTGAAGGAGCTTCTGAAACCGTTACTCAGAAGTCTTGCTTGTTCCTTTTTGAACAGAATGGAAACAGCTGCACGTCCCCCCATTGACAACCCTCACTGAATCTCTCATGCACCTGATTCCTCAACCCGGCACGCCAACCAAAGTGAACCTACCGCAGGGCTCTGATGTAGAAGGGCCTACAGTAGGGTGCGTTGTGGAATTGGAGTTCGGGGCGTAGCGTTTAGGGTGTCGGAATTCGGGCTTGGGGATTAGTAGAGTTTACGCTTTGAGGTTTGGCGCTCTGATGGAAAAGGTCTTTGGGGCTGGGCCGTGTGCGAGGAAGCGCTTGTAAGCGGCTTCGGGGGTTCGGGTTCAGGATAGAGGGCTTCGGGGTTGAACTCTGGCAGAAGCTCCGCTCAACAGAAGCATCACTCTTGCGTCCTCATCCCCTGGAATCTAAGCTGTCCAAAGTTTACAGCGTCGGAAAAATGAGCCATCAGCTTGGAATCAGTGTACAGTTGCTTAAGGTCTCGCTTGTGTTGGCTGCTTCAGTTGCTGCCTCCTCGGTTTTAGGGATACCCTCATAAACACAGCCAAGACCCGATCAACGCCTAAACCCTGAAAGCCGGATCTTAAGGCCTTCAGCCTTCAAACCAAAGACCGCACGGCAGGGAAGCACCGGGTGACTCTGCAGTCCTGCCAGCGGCAAAAGCTCAGCAGCAATAACTGAGTGCGGGGTTCCACCTATAGTCTCCATTGAAGTTCCATTTTTTGTTTAACCAACATTTAATTTTGTGTTTAGGATCCAAAAAAGTAGCCCAAACAAGGAACTACAATGGAGACGACTTTAGGTAGGCCCCAAACGCTAGTTTAGGGGTTCGGGGTTTACGGTTGAGGATTTCGGGCTTTGAGGGGTTGCCCAAGATACTACCCTTACAGTGATCCTGAATGAAGAGCACCTAAGGTTGTAGGTCTTATCATGGGGTTTCAAGGTAAAACCGGGGTCGGAACAACTAGTAAAACAAGTACTCCCTGCCTACGAAATCCAAAAACCGACAGCCCTCACGAATGCAAGGCAATGCAATCCGCCTAGCTTTGGGTTCTGGGTTACGTGAGAAATGCCTCGGAGCCGTGGCATGTGGGGTGAGTGGAAGGCCGCCACCGAAAGCTCGGAAGATGCAAGGAGCCTTCAAAAAGCCGAGTATACTCCAGCCCAAGTTGTAAATAGAAATGTGTAGCAGAGGCTGGATGACTTGCAATACTATGCCTCTAGAAAAGTATTCTTTGCAGTTGTGTTTGGAGTAACCCCTAAAGACCCCTTTAAAAAAAACTGGGGCACCAAGTAAGTTACAACAGTTACGCAAAAGACGTGGGAAGATTAGTTGCATGTTGTGCATGTGCTGGTCGCAGGACGAGATTCCAAGCGAAAGTCGTTCCAATTCCAAGAAAAATGCACACGAAAACCCGACATAGAGACAGGACCTCTCCCTAAGCCCTGAACCACAGGCTAATGCGAGCGGCGCCTGGACCATGTGACTGGTGAGCCCACAAGAACGGGCAAAGTCCACAGAGGACCGTCCATCATCACCTTCTCAGGAAGCTTATTTGTTGGGTTGGCCGTGGGTTCAGGGGATTAGGTTTCATGTCGATGGTTTGTCATCGTTCCAATCCCTAGTCCCCGTCGCGAGAGTCTAGTTTACATAGGTGTTTTTAGTAATAGCAAGGACATAGAGAGGGGCTGCCAACTCAGCCGATAACAGAGGTCTGAACAATCAGTCTCACTGTTACTGTTACTTAGCGCTGCATCTAGTCACTCTACATCAAGACACCAAAAAACTATTCTAGTCATTCAGGGCCCTATTGCTGACGGTTCTTACGTCACTGCTCTCAAACTAGAACAGTCCCGAGCTCGCAGTCCTGCTTCATGCTCGGAGGATCAGGGAACTTGACGATAGGTTCCGGCTGAAGCTTTGCATTGAGGTTTGTTTAGGGCTTACGATATCTGATCATGCGGCTGAAAGTTTCGGCTACGGAAGGCAGCGAAGCTGGCCTTTCAACCTGCGTCTGCAAGCCTACTTGCTGACCTCCGCAGTAGGGTTTAAGGTTTAGGCTTCGGCTCCCCGTAATGGCTCCTCTAGCCCTGTCGCAGAGCTATGCGTGTCCCACAGATATTGTCCTAAATCTCCAGACCCAATAAAATAATACTCAGATACGGCGGGGG
>BGNK01000094.1:174218-207992 GCA_003297005.1 Symbiodinium sp. clade A Y106 | reverse complement strand
CCGATCCCTGTGACAGTTGACCCATTGCAACCCTATTGCAATTGCCCCAAAGCGACAACTGTCACAAAGATCGTGGCCCCACGGTCAATAAAGCCATAATCGTCAGCAGGCACGTGGGCGGAAGATACCCGACGACCAACCAAAGAAACACTAAGATGATTGTGATATGATGATCATGATTATCGTCATCATCATCAATATCATCATGAGCATGGGTCAAACATGCAGGGGGGAAACACCCAACCCACACCACGCCACAGGGGGGGAAGGGGGGGAACCACCAAAGCCCACACCCGAACCACAGGGAGGGGGGAAATAACCCACAACCACACCACACCACACCACACCACACCACAAAATAGGGAGGGAAGCAAGGGGGGGGGAGGGGGGGGGCCGGCCGAACCGGGATCATATATGTAACTATTTCCTGGGAGCGCTGCCTAGAAGCATTGCTACGTTGCCACGCTAATGCTCAGGTTCGTGTATAACTGTATACCCGAAACCCCAAAGCTCCTAGAATCCGTTCAGCGAAACCTCATTCGCCATGCGCGAAAGCCCCAAATCCACGGATTGAACCCGGCCTCACCGAAACGCCACGGCGACGAGGGAGCCATTGGCAAGGACACCTTCTTCAAATTCAGGGCTCATGAGTAGATATGACGCAGGCTGCAAGATGGGGTCCAAATACTGATAGTATTTGAAACATCTATACAACCCTGCACATGGAAATTGAAATTTGCAGCTTGCAGTTTTAGAATTTTTCGTGCTTCAAACGTCTAAGGGCATTAAGGATTTAGGGTTTTGAGGTGTTCACGGCTTCATCGACTTGACGCGCAGGGGGGTCAGCCGTTCAGAGCCTGGCAAAGGCTGACTTGGATGCTGTCCCTCCACCAGCTGATAGGAGAAACCTTTGAAGCATCAATCAATTTTGTGATGGAGTTGTTGATCATCTGCACGGCGGTTTTGGTCACACGTTTGCTGATGCCATCCATCAGGCGTTAGTGTAATATATCCTGCACCAACAGCCAAGACAGAGAAAAAACATCCTCACAACGACGGTATGCCTGTCGAGGGCTGGGACTTCAGGCCATATTGGCTCTCCCAATTTCGAAGACCATGTAGCGCAGCAATGCAGTAGAACATGCTGCACAACTTACCCAATTAAGTGTCGGCCTCCTCGGCTGGACTGGGAGAATACTTCTTCAGCTCAGGGTAGAAGGCGTCTTGCCAGAGCTTTTAAGCTGAGGCCGACAACCAACCAATGGAGGCGAGGCTACCCTGAACCGTGTATATGGCAGAAAATCAGAAAAAATTCGAAATCTAAGAACTCTAGCTCTTGGTCCCAAACCCTGAACCCTGAACAAGATCATAAAACCCACCCCGAAGGTTTAACACTTTCATTTCCCGGTCTCCAATCAAGGTGAACCGACCCGAAAAGAAGTGCCTGTTTCAGCTGATGTGATGACAGATATTTAGGTTTCGAGTTTGTGCCCTAAGGTTATAGCAGTTTAGGGCTCAATTGTCTCTCGGGTCCAAGGCTCGCTGGGTCTAGCTTAGAGCGCTACTGGGGCTTGGGGTGTAGGGGCTCGGCGGACTCACGGGCTTGAGTCTGCTGTAGGTGGGCGGGTGTTTCAGGGTTTGGGGACGGCCTTGACATGTTGCAGAAATCCAAAAGCCCATACGCTGCCGGCTTTTGTGAACCGTAAAGCTGTGCGATTTTTAAATCTGGGGCTGCGGCTGTAACGGGCAAGTCCCAATAAGCTTAACGGCCTTAAAACTGAAATGCCATAAACCCCATACACCCAAACCCTATAAATCCTATTGAATGTAGAACCCTAATTATTCAGCTAGAACCCTTCTGGAACGCTAGGCAACCCTAAACCCTCCCCGCACCCTAAAACCTCTCTCCACCAAGGCACATCCAAGGCCGTACCGAAGGCGGAAGTCCTCAAAAGCAGAAGCTAACATGAGGCCTTATAATAGGAAATAGTTAGACTAGTGACTAGGGGTTTGATCTGATGTGCTTTGGGTTTTTTTGGGTATAGGGGCCCGAACAATTGAAAATAGGGTTTCGGGACATAACAAACCTCATACTGTAACGATAAAGAGCTCTAGGGAACCCCACTTTAGTTCATGTGGAGGCATGTATGCACGCTACTGAAGCCTGTTTAGACTTTCGGTTTAGGGTGTATGAACTCCGGTGTTGTAAACGAACAGAATCTCAGAGGATGCCGACTTCGAAGGGACCCCAAACCCAAATACAGAGCAAATTAGGGTCTCTTTCGGGCTTCCTTAGAGGGATCTGTAAGGGTTTCTGTCGGGTTTCTATAAAGGTACCAAAAGGGTTCTTTTGAGGGTCCTTTCTAAGGTGCCGTACTATTTTGGGGACCTACCTTTAGACAGAGTCAACGCAGTCGCTAGACCCCAGCTGACAGCGCCTCATGGTCCCGCCTTGATAATTCCAACAGGGTTTGAGGATCGGTATACTAAACCAGAGGGAACATCATTGCTAAATGCTTGGAATGGACCCTAAACTCAATCTGCGTTCTGGGCTGGGCTGCTGGCTCAGCTGCGCTGCGAGCGAAAGCACCCGTAGTAACATCCCAGGTCCAGACCTCGCTTGATCGTTGAAATAAGGCTCTGCCTGGAAACCCCCCAAAAGCCCCGACCTGTCTGAGGACAGATAAGTGAGACGGAAATCACAGAAATTATGGAACCCTGCGAAAAGGCAGGGTGGGATTTAGAGTTTAGGCCAGGCTTAGGATTCAGGCATAACGCTGCAGGATGTTCTGTATGGTGCTGGAACATAGTCGTTCCCAGCCCCTTCGACTCGGGTAGGGATTTTGTAGATTTCCGCAAAGGTTTGCACTAGTTATTAATACTCCATCATGCTGGCATGCCTGTATCCTCGTGATCCCATGCCACACTCTCTCGACTCTTGTGAAGAAGAGAAAACTGAAGCTCCAAGCCGAGATGCCCACAACGATCAACATCTTTCAGCTTCAGGGATCCTAAGCCCCACACGCTAGAACATCAAAGCCGGCAAGTGCACGTAGGAGTTGTGAAGTTCTGTGGTGGGCATTCTTGCACACTGGGCATCAAGTCACAGAATAGTAGCAATTCGGCCGAGGTTAAAGCTTCGGACATCAGGGCTTTATTTGGGGTTCGAAAGTTCAGGCTTATGAGGTTACCCATCAAAGATGCACCACCTCGCCTGTGACAAATCATACTTCCACTTGGCTCTGGTCTTCTGCCCTACGCATGAAACCTAAACCAACATCGCAGGGCTCCAGGGTTTGGGAGCTTGACCCCGAAACCCTAGACCCCAAACACTCAACTGAGAAAGGTCCAGCCTTGTAAGTCGTGGCTGCCGAGATCCAGCCACCTCGGCTGATGCCGATGCTGCGAGACGGCGAGACTGTCTAACTAAATCTAACTAAGGCGCTCATAATTATTTAAAGCTCAGACACCGAATCACTCAACAACCTGCAGTTCTAGATCCGCAAACGTTGCCTTACGATAAAACAAGCAGAAATCCTCCCATGCCCGCAAGTTTAAGCCTGCGTGCGAAACAAACATGTCTCGGGCTTCGAACTTGGAACTTGGGGCCAACGGCATTCTGGATCGTCGGGTGCCCAGGCAGGGCGTGGACAGATTTCTGGGTATTTGATCGTGAATGCTCTGTTTGGGCACAGAAGGTGGTGGGGTATCTTGACGACGCCACATGCGAAGCAACCTTCTGCGGTCCACGGATTGCGCAACGAGCAAGTTTCACTGCCTTCGATGTTTAGGTTATCGACCAAACACGTGCGACATTCCACGAACAAGCCATGTCGGGCTGGGACCTGCAGGTGTTGCGATTTGGGTGGCACGAAACGGACCAACCTGCCTTCTCTTCCAGTACGATCATTGCTTCTCCCAGCAGCAATACCACTGACTGCTACCATCACAACGCGACTCCTACCATCAGCACCAGCAGCAGCACCACTAAAGCGACCGCTACAACATGCTACAACCCAACAGCCAGAAACCGTCGATCTAGGCAACGTCTACCCCGACAGTGCATTCTTGTCGCACTTCGGGTTTGCGCTCTCTTTTCGGGTTTATACACCCGAAACCCCAAGACCAAAGCCCCCCGTTGCCACAACTTTACTCAGAGCGCGGCTCCAGACGTCGTAGATGATCCTGACAGGCCTTCGCGTGACGAGGAGCGAGCCAGCTGGGAAGGGCGTGGGGGTTCAAGGAGCCGAACACATGACCAGAGTTTAGGGCAGGGGCTTAAGGGCGTAGAATGAGCTTCGGAAAGGGTTCTGGACTGAAAGCCATCTCGTTGAGGGAATTCGAAGGATTGTCTGTGTGGCGCTCAGGAAGCGACGCGAAGAGAGTCCTGCTCTGAGGCTTGGGAATGCCTTTGAACTAGCCTGACCAACCTTTCACCCTACAGCTTACATGCTTACATAGCTTAGCCAAGCTTTTAGTTTAGGCTTCAGGAAAAGATACCAAACGAATAGGAGCAACGGAGGCTTCGTTCAGAAGTGGGAGCACTTCCCGATCTGGTGTTTATGGCTTAGGGTTCCTGCAGTGCCTGGGAGGTTTAAGTCTTCGGACTCTGGGTTTTGGTAACCGGAAATGCCGCACCGTATCCATACAAGACCGATGTGCTTCGACTCTACAAAAGACGCTTCTGGTGGGCTGAAGCAAGCCGCGGAAAGCGCACAAGCCCCAAGATCCCCATCTCCCCAAAACCCTCGAACGCTCCACAAAATCAAAAGCATACTATAATTTGCAGGCTTCAACCTTCAATCTAGAATCCCACGCCCCAGGCGCTAACAAATTGACAAAACCACAGGGTGTGTGTGTGTGTGTGCTAGGACTATGACTATGACTATTACTTCTAGCCTTCCTTAGACGATCGAGAAGTGAAGATACCCCGAGGTCCCCGGCTCATCAATCCAGGTTCCCAAGGAGCTTTGCTGCGAGCGGAAAGTGCAAAGCACCTCCACATGGCTTGGATGTCTTTAGGGTTCAGGGTGCTTCTGCATATCTGGATGTTTCCTCGCATTGTATACTTGTCTATTGCAGCACTGCCTGCTATGGCGTTCCCAGTTCCAAAAAAAGAACATTGGTTTCTGCCGCCTTCTTTCTCATCACAGACCCCCCAACCAAACCCTGCACCCCAAATCCCAAACCGCGGTCTGGGGTTTGGGGCCTTAAGCTTAATTGGGGTTTTCGATCCCGGAAGGGAGACCCGAGGCTTCTCGTGAAATCACGGCCTCCTTCTTTGCGCAGTCGATGACTCCTGGCAGTGACCAGGCTTCCGAAACCCTATGACCCAAACAGCTCTTGTTAGACATTAGAGCCCGCGAGAGAGACCGAGAGGGAGAAAAAAGAGAGAGAGAGAGAGAGCGAGAGACCAATGAGACCTTAACTAGAGACCGATAGAACCCTCCAAAGAGCATGCCGCCCTCCGCCTCCACACAAATAATGCAACAGTTTGGGGTGCTCCCGGTCCCGAAGCCAAAGACGCGAAGGCATGAGCTCGAGCTTGGTCTGTTTTTGGAGTGCTGAGGGCCTGGGGCCTAGGGTTTAGGATGTAGACGAAATGCATACTTCTGCTGTCTGCTGGGCTTGGCCCAACCAGCGCAGGCGAGGATGGAGACTTGTTGAGGACTTCGGAGTATATCACTCCAGTAATATTGACCAAACATTCTAGACCTCTAGACCCTAAGCACCCGAAGTCTAAGCCTAAACCCGAGGACTCCCAGACCCTAGACGTCGCCCTGAATACCACAGCCGTATGATGAGCCTTTGCAGGCAACGGCTTCGATCCCTTCATGTCTTCTCTCTCGTGCAATTAACGGCAGAACGACAATTTTGGCACTACGAGCGTGCAGGTACCAACATCGGGCGGCACAGGGGCATGGTGCGCACGGACGTCCTCGCACGCGGGTCCCTACACCACTGGGGCTTTCCGCCCGTCTTGGGATTTTCAACCACTCCAACTACTGCCCCAAGCCCGAAAGTCGGGTGCGAGGCGGGCCGAAAACATGTCCAAGCCACGGCAGTGTCCCAGATCATCCATCGCAGCCACCAGAGCAACCTCAGGCAAAATGATGGTGGTGGTGATGCTGGCTACAATGATTTTGAGGATGAGAATGCGGATGAGCTCATGCTGATGCTGATGCCTGTGAGATACATGAATAAGGGAGAGAAAGAGAGACAGAGAGAGCTTCCACACGCTGTTTGTTTGGTTGCTTGCTTGCTTGTTTATTGGCTTGTTTGTTTGCTTGTGCGTGTGCACCGGACAGTCAAGGCGCTTTGGCCAAGGTGGGGTCCTCCCCAGGGCCAGCGCGGATCCAAACCTTGGGTGCAAAGTTCCGGTGAATGGCTCAGAGTTGTAGGGTTCATGTTTGAAAGTTATGGGCTTAGAGCTTATAGAGTTTTCAACAGCGCTGGCTTTACGCTTTCACTTGACCTGGAGGCAGGGTGTCTTGGGCGTGGCATTCGGCCTTGAGGGATCAGGTCTAAAGGATGTGCCACTATTTATGCTTATGTTTACTTTCGCGTTGGGCGGTCCGATCTTCATCGGATAACTCTAGGGTCTTACAGAGTTTCGGGCTTCTTTCCGCCGAATTAAACTCTGCTAGAGCTTGCAAGTTCAACACAAGTCGGGTCTCGCAGCCGCAAAGCTTATTCAGCTTGTGCTGAATGTGTAAGATAAGAATGTATAAGATTAACCCGAAACTCCTCCATCCACAACGCTATGAATCAACAATTCCAGCCCCTGCAATCTCTCGCTTAGCCAAAACACTCCCTGAGCCGTGATAGCCCCTGAAATGCCCTACAAAAAGCGTACAAGACCCCTATAGAAACGTAGTGGGCCCCCTATTTTAGGAAGTGAATCCGAGGCAATCGCTCGGGAGAGGTGAATCACAGCGGACGCGAAGCGCGAGGTGCAACTGGCGATTTTAGGGGTTTCAAGCAGTTCGGGCCAGGGCTAGGGTGTAGGATTCACGGTCAGTTGCCATGGAGGTTTGCGGTATAGACATGTAACAGCTATCTCAAGTGTAAGCGCTGGTATGGATCAGACGAGAATGGGTGAAACTGCACTTCCTGCTCCAATCTTGGGCTCCAAGCATAGAGGGGCGCCCCTCCCCTAAACTAGCATGGAACAGTTACCTTGCCGTGTTGTTTGCGGCTCCATGTGAAGCTAATCTCGAGTCAGGCCAGAGGCTCGGATTCATGCTGAACGACGCCAGCTGTACATCTTCACGTCTCCACGGCCGATGACCACATGTACTGGTCGGTTCCATTGCGAGCATCTCAACCCTACCTCTGCATGTAACCTTTCTAGTACAACTAGTACAACTGTTAATAACCTTATAGTAGCCCTTCTACTCAACCGCATCGTAACCTTCTTAGTGATGCTCGAATCCCTGTAATATCCCTTATCGTAGTTCCATCGAGTCCTTAGAGAGATCACACGCTGCCTTCCCATCAGCTGCCAGGTGGAAGTGTCCCACCTGACTTCACGAAAACTCTTGTGCAGGTCGATCTTGATACCTCCGTGCACCTCAAGTAAAGCATGCCTAAACCCTGAACTCGCTCTTCCTCTGAATATCCGACTGTTGATTATCCAGAGGCATGCAAGTCGTGTGTCAACAGTAGGCCATTCAGCACTGGAGGATATGAAAGCGGAAAGGAACCTTGTAGATACGATAGCTGCTTGACATGCACAACCACACTGCTGGGGACCACCACAAGGTACTCGCACTTTCCGTGCGGAGGATAGGCGGATTCAAGCATGTAAGTTGGGAAATGTTAAGCTGGGTATAGTCAGGGCGCAGCTGTAGGCTCAACCGATTTGCTTTTAAGTACCGATGAACTCGCAAGGATCAGGACCTTCCGCATTGCCCCGCTCATCCAGCCGTGGCGCCAGGCGACAGTGCCCCGAGAGCAGGCAGCCACAGCGGTGAAATCTGGCAAAGTGGTCCTATGGCTGTGGGTGTCAATAGAGGCTTTACAGACAGGGATAGGATCAAACGAAAAATCCAGCACTGCATGTGTGTGCATATAAAACAGGCGAACATACATACATAAATACATACCTGCATACGTACATACGTATGTACACATTTACTTGCATACTTACATACTTACACACATGCATGTGTACTCAATACGGAAGTGTTGCGCTACAGCAATACTTCACGCGGTCTTCTTATATCCATACGGCCGTCAGGACAGGACCGCATTGCTCAAGTCTTAAATCCGGTTAAATTTTAAAGTTAGAATAAGGAACTCTACTGAACTACAAGTCAGTCAGGGCCGTGCTGATCCCTTTACCCTAACACCCCCAGCTTCCAAATAGAGGACAGGCGTCGCACAGCGAGGGCAGCCAAAGGTGGGCGGCAGCGGGATCTTGCGGACGGCCTCTGAAGGTCTACTTGAAGGGATAGGTACATACGTACATGTAGGGTTTAGGGGTACGTATGTATATGGTTTCCAGTAAGGACAACTATAGGTCAACCACTTGATTAATTATCCAGCCTGAGTTCCTCCCAATGCTTGTAAATCACACTGAGGGTTCCTAGTTTTCGGCAGAACGCCGACCAGCCTCAGCTTCCGGCCGCGGGGCTGCCAGTCCCAAGGACTTGTACAAAATACAGCGGGAGTTAATACTTGGAGCAGCTTCTCGGGATATTCTAAACTATAGTCAGAGTAGGAACCCTAGGCAACAGTTTGGGTCAGTACTCCGGCTTCCGTTTCAACTCTGTCTGTCCTCTCAAGTTTTCATGACTTACTGGGCTTCTTCAACCTATCCGCAGAAGTGATTCGCCATAATCCTAGCAGAAAGCCGAACCACAAACCCTTACCTGCCCTATAACTTAAGAACCCTCTGGGAGAAGAGCTGCTGCCTGGCCGACAGCTTCGTGGCCACTGTCTCCTCCATCATTCATTCTCTGGTGGGGGACACTAAACGCTGAATTCTAAACCTTCCTCCTTGTGGAAGGTCCATGCAAGCCTATGAAAAACATTAAAACAAACACGTTGAAACCCTAAACCCGAAAAGCCTGACAGCTCAAAGCTCTCCGGAAAAGCTGTCACCTGAGCACCTGTTTGCGGGGGTTCCGGGTTTAGGGACTAGGATGGATTCGGGAATAGAGCTTAGGGCTTTACCTACCGTCTTATCTACCGGCCGTCCAGCTCCGCAATAAGATGTTGAGCATTTAAAATTCTTTTAGTTTATGGCTGCATCAGGGACTTGGAAATCCGCTCGCCTGGCTTTTTGTTTAAGCTTTCAGGGTCTCAGTGCTTGGGGCTGGGGGTTGTCTCATCGACTGCACATGCGAAGGCAGAGGATGCTCAAGTCTACGATCCGAGACCCGACTATTAAGATCCGGGACTTCGAAAACAGCCGTTGAAAAACACGAGGCCCCACAAATACACAACAAGTCTCTTCTTCACGCACACAGAGCCCTGAAATCTTAACCCACCTTGAAACCTTAAGCTTAACCCTAGGTGATCAGCACCAGGTCCTGGTGGCGTCAGGGGCACGGCCCATACCTGGCCGTACCACTATTTCGAGAAAGTCTCAGCAAATAAGTTCTAAGCTTGGTGTTGTCGGGGAGTGCCTTCAGGATACAATTTCGCACCTCATCTGATGTGGTGACCCAGCTGAGTTTATTCCAAATCGTAACCTAGTTAAGCATACAGAAACCTTATGGAATCATCAAAGAACCAGCTCTTTACTCGCTAAAACGGAGGGAGCTAGTTTGAACTCCTACTGACAGCCTACGTTGAGATACCGAGTCAGCAGGTGGCCAGTGCCAGCCACATAAAGACTGCAGGCTTGTAACATATGGGGCCTGAACCAATAGAATAAGACTTCGGGGTGCATTGTACAATAGCATGTTAGGAGTCTTTAACAACCCCAAGCATGAAACTATGTGAACAACAGACCCTGCGACACAAGACACTAGGAGTGTTTGGCTACTAACTATGCCTTCGGACCCTCAGCTTGCAATAACTTATGGATTATAGCCCTAAACACTATGAACTGTCAGACCCTGAACCCGCAAAGCCGGAGCCTTCAAGTCCAAGGCTCTGAAACCCCGGACCCCTAAACCCTAACGCCCTGAACAGTAGTCTCAAAAATCCCAGATCCTGAATCCCTGAAGTCACGATAACACATTAAGTATGGTTTCAATTGCAAGTATCCCAGGAATATGCACTCCCCTATGTTTGCAACACACACTAACCAAAACCCCCCAATTAACATGAATCCTAAACACTGAACAAAATAAGGAAACACGATCCACAAAGTAAAACCTGCTATGAACCCTAAACCTAAACCACCGATCCCCAATAACGAAACCTACTTTTGTAACACTACTTCCCAAGTAGTACCACATGTGAACCCTGAGCCCTAAACCGCTACTGTAGTTCCCAAACAAGAAGCCCTACTTCGCTTCAGCCTTCGGCGGGTGGCCGTCGAAGCCCAAAAGCCAGGTTGGCCCGGAGACCTTTTCATAGATGTATACGTTTCTACACACGTGTATGCGCGTATCTACATACATATATATATATATATAAATGTACACATGCATAACAACATATGCATGCACATATACATACATATATGTATGTAATTGTATACATACATTATGAAAAATATATACACTGATACACGCAAGCCTATGCACATATACATACGTACATACGTACATACATACATACATACATACACAGATACATGCACACGCATACATAAACACATGCACATACTACATGTACATATGAATATGTAAAAATGCACATATGCATATACATAAGTGCATGAACATACAGATATATTCTTACATATGGGTGTATGCGCATGTGCACATTTATGCGTTGCTGCATGCATGTATGTACGTATTTATGTACGTATGTAAGTAATATGTATGTGTGTTTGTATGTATGTATGTATGTATGCATGCAGCCATACATACATACACACATACGTACGTACGTACATGCATACATACATATATATATATGTATATATATATATATATATATATATGTATATATTTCTGGATATACATACATATAAATATACAAAAGAATGTACCATATACAAAAAATCTACTGAAGCAGTGGCTTCCGTGAGGTAGTGCCTACTTCAGTGCGCACAGCTACAAAAGATAAGGGCGAGGCGAAACCAATAATGCATGTGGACTAGATTCCCTTGCAACAGAGCCACGACAGTCCGGCAACCAGATGAATAACCCTCTAACCCCAAAGGCCTGAATTCCAAAGCCCTGAACTGTAGACAGCCCTTAGTCCAGCCGCCCGGCCAAATACTATCGATCCGGCAGGGTTTCGGAAGATTTGCAGCTCTTAAACTTACATCCAAACCTTAGCTGCTGAAGTTGCAGCCGTGTTTTCGAATCTGCTTAGGGCTTAGTTTAAGCATTCTCGTCACTGGGTGCCCCAACTACGGCAGAGAGCACCAGAGGCGTCCGAGAGAGAGGGGCCAGTGACTCTCCGGGACGAGCTGCCCTTGAGCAAAGCTTGGGATGCCAGTAGAGACTAGACTTACACGGATGCCACAACAACGTTATGGCGTTTGTTGGTGTTGGGGACATTTTGGAGAAGTTCTTGCAAGGGTCTAATGGGGATTCATGTTGCCATACGTAGGGCATTAGCAACTAGAAAAGGGCTCTGGGGCATACTCTACAAATAGTTGCAGTATAAAAAGTATAAGTGCGTGATTCAGGACTAAGGGCTCGGAGATTTGGCCTGCTCAGGTGAGCCGTGCCAACGAAGTCATCAAAGTGTGAACTACTGTGTGACAGAAATGTGTGTCTGTACATTAGTTGCTATGTGAAAGAGAGGCTCAGGATTTTGGGTTTAGGCTGTGTCTGCACTGGCTTTCGGGACCTTGCAAAGCTTGGAATGCTGTAGAGGTAACCCCGAACACGGCCTAGAACAGCAGGAAGCAATGAATACACAAGGGGAAACGTATCTAAACCCTAAAACCGAACTGGGACCTAGACACGAAGAGATTGAAGCCAGCTCCGTAAAGAAACTCTCACATTCCACCGACACCCAGAAACCAAAACACAAACCTTACGGTTTTTTCGCTTCGGGATTATCACTGTCATCAGATACCGTTATCAACAGTATGGTGAAGCATCTGAACCCAGAAGCTTACGAATTGGCGGTCATACTGAAGTACTTGAACCCTTAAATTTCACCCAAACCCTGTTCACCCTAAACCGTATAAACCCAAAGCCCGAAGCCTTCCTACAGGGCCCAAGACCCCACTACACAAAAGAACCGTTTGTTTCCAAGCATTCGCCTCGTCCAATGGCAGAAGGACGGCTGCTCCCAAGACGTGGTAGAGAGCAGCAGGGACTGGAGTCAAGACTTGTGGTTGAATCAGACTGGAATGCAAGGGAGCATAAGATTTATGCTTATGATCTTGGGGCTTCTCGGATGGCCTGCCGGGTCAGGTATCTGCAGTATCCGACTATTCAAGGGACGGGGGGCTAAAAGCTTCCAGACGCCGGGGAGTATTATACGGGCCTAGATACCAATGCTATGTTAGGGCCGGGAGGGATGGCACGACCTGAAACAAAACAACGCACAGGAAAAGCTTAACTCTGAAGCTATTGCAGCTATTGTAGGGTACCTTAATAATTAGAAAGGGCTTTGGGGTATATGATGCAATAACTATAGTAAGGAACCACCGAATTAGTATTGGTAATTATGTAGGCCTCCATAGTATTGTACTTATCACAGTGAATAATCACACGTTGAAGCTCGGAGTCAGTACTGCGCCCACAGAAGTTCCACACCCTAATTCGCAAGAACCACGCTGGTCCCTAAACCACCCAAACACTAGTAGGCTCCTTGCTCGACGCACCTTTCTCAAGCTAATCCCTACCAATTACCGCTACTATCTAGAAACGCCATAAGACACTCGGAAACCTCCTGATAAAGCTCCAGAAAAGCTGGTCAGAACTCCAAACCAGTTCAAGATAGGGGCCTGAATAACTCGAATAGGTTTCGGGGGGTAGTGTCGTGTAAATATCCCAAGAAACCCTAAGGAATCCGAAGGAAGGAGGAGTATTGGTAGCTATTTAACTATTTCCGCCCCTATACATTACATCCTGCCAGCTCTCAGTGGTACGTTCCGGGTCCTCGCCCGACGTGGCCAACGCGGACAACCGCCCACCGAGGCCGCCAAAAACTGGACGGGCCTGGAGAGTAGCTCATGAGTGACGGATACCTTAGGGACTGCCCGCACCCTGTAAGAGTTTATATTAGGGGTCATACTATGCTATATAGATAGCTATATTCTAAACATTATCCAACTGTTACAGAGTAGGGGCAGTATCCAAGGTTTTCCTGTACTTGCAAAGACAGTTGGATGGAGAGAAAGAGATGGAAAGAAAGATACATAGATACATCAACCGATAGATGGATACATGGGTAGAAAGATCGATAGATAGGTATAACTAGACTAGGCTAGATTCGATTAGAACTGATATGATTAGGTTAAAATGAGGTAAGATTAGATTACAAAGGTTAGATTAGATAGATTTGTCGACAGATGGTTGGGTGGCTAGATAGAAAGACAAATAAATAGATGGCTAGCTGGATAGAGGGAAAGATGGACAGATTGATGGATGGATGGAATGATGGATGGCTGGATGGATGGATGGATGGATGGATGGAGATCGATGGATGTATAATGATGTATATATATGGACGGATAGATAGATCGATCAGTAGATTCCGGCAGATAGGCTTATACACAGACACAATAAATATGAGCAATCTTGCCGACGTTTTTGTTTACTAGCCTACGTGAAAGCATCTATGCATACTTATATACATTTTTGTAGATGTACAGAACTGTCGTCATTCATATCGACATGTACAGAATGGTATAGTGATAAATTGAGACTTGCATGCAGGTTCAAATACAGAGAAGAGATCGATGTAGATGTCGACATCGATAGGTGTAGGAATACAGATACAGACAGACATACCTATGCAGACATGAAAAGGTGTGTATATACATATATACACACATGCAGGTAGCAATGAAACCAGATACAGATAAATTTGTAGAACAGTCTCTTTACAATCGCAGATAATCATACATTAGCAGTGATGGTTGATATGCTACGAAGCAGTTGCCGCATCCATGTTGAGATTAGGGTTTTCATTCGTTATCGAGCTACGTTGCTGTTTTCCCTGAGACCCCAAGTGATGGTGTCGGATTGGCACGCTGCCGCGAGAAAGCAAACCGCATTAGGCTGGCTCCCACCCCCATCGACCTACACCCAGGCTAGTGCGTTGCTGCAAAAGCTGGATAGCGTCACGAAACTGGTCCAAGCCACGAGTGGAGGCCGCAAACCCATGAGCTAGCTATGGAGCAGCACTTAAGTGGTGCGAAGCTTGCTCCCTGCAAGATGCAGGCACTGGGAAATGTACCTAGCTTAGGATCCTACCTATGCAGCAGCCTTGGTAAAACGCACAACCGATCGTCAGAACTCGTCGACAGACATTGGAGAAAGAAATTTAAGCTTGAACGCCCAAACCCTCTGCAGATCATAATTGCTCTTGTGTATGGGGTGAGCTTATCTCATCTCTCCCGCATCCCAAACCAAGACTCTTTTGCCCAAAACCAACGCATTCTCCTTTTTTCTGCTGCGTCTTCGAAGGCCACTCCAGGAGCTGGTCGCCTGCTTTAGTATATTGTAGTCGATTATAGCCAAATTATAGCATATTGTAGTTTTCTATTGTAGCTACAGTATCCCTGACTTGGGTCTTGAGCAATGTGCGTTTCGGGTGCAGGGTAGGGACCCTCTTCATAGTGCCAGAAATGCTTCGAAGCGGTTCATCTGGTTCCAAGCCAAGCTTCCAGAATTTGACACGGTTTATGGAGGGTTTAGGGCTGTTCGGTTTCAGGGCTTTTAAGTTTTGAAGGGTTTAGGGTCTAGGCGTCGCTGCATGTCAGCATTTAATTGTGGGAGCATCGCTAGCCGACTCATGTTCGCTGGATATTGAATCATAGCATTCAGTCTTGCTGGCACGGCTGTTACGGTTAGCCGTGTTAGCCCCTTGAAGAACAATTATGTCTTGTGGCAAGTGTCCCCAAACCATTTCAGCAAGAATACGTTGAATGTCTTTACCAAGCCGGTGAAGCCTGGACTTGTGCAGTCTGAAGCCAAGTTTGGCAGAGTATGATGCTGATTCTCATGCTCTTGGCTAGATCCCACAGCATGACATGTCATCTCACTTATGACGGTCCTGTGCCGCACAATCGTCATTCAAGACTGGCAACAGCTCTATGCAATCTGCCGAATACAAAATGAGGACATCGCTGCCCGGGATCCCAGACTGAATCTCCAGGATGCTGCGTCGGAGCATTGTTGACTTCAGTCGAGACCCAAACCATCACGACGTGCACGAGTGGCAAAGCTTGCTGGAACGTCTTTACTTGAGCGAGCTGGAGCCTTGGGCGACCTTTGTCCAAACCTGCTTGGAAAACCCTCAACGACAGGCGTACACGAAGAACTCGTGAGACCCACTTCGATTTTGAATAGGTCAAGCTAACCCAAGACGAGCAGCGCTAGGCGAAGAACTGGGAAGCATGTCCTGCCGCTGGCTCCGAAACACCGGGAAGCTAGTGTGTTCTGGTGTTTGTTGTGGTGTCGTGAAATGAAAGGTAGCTTCAGGTCTCAGATCACTCTCAAATCGCTATTTTGGGCCCACTATTTCAGGCCACCGATCACTCCAAAATAATAAGATTGCAGGCCGCCGATCAATCCAAAATCACTGCTTCAACCCTCCACTTTCAGAAGTTCACGATTGCGAGTTCACGATTTCTAAACCACTGCTCGCAGAGATCTCGAACACTATTTCAGCCATTCACGATCGCTATTTTCCGCTACCGGGATAACTATTCCCTGGAAAATATCACTGCCACCGATCACTCCAACATCACTGTCTCAGTATTACAGGGTGAGTTTGCTCAGGATCCTTTAGTGGGGCTGATTGCAGCTTCAGGGACCGGGTGGGGGGCTGAAGGATTTCTTTCAAATCCTTCAGGCCGTGGGGTGTGTCCTTCTGAAGCATCTTTCAAGGTTTAGGGCAGGGTTTAGGGAGATCACAGGGAACCTGAAAGACTAGGTTCAATGGCACTCACTCTCGAGAGGATGCAGGAGAGATTCGGAGCTGCGTTGTGGGCTGTCCTCTTCGTGCCGCGCCGCTGCTGTTGCATAAGGAGCTCCTGCATGTCTGCATTTCTCGTGTGATGCACTAGCTCTCCTAAGGCCCAGCGGTCAAGGCTGGGTCACGAACTCACAAGCACGCCGTGCGCCCAAGCTGTCCTGCAAAGCACTCTCGCACTCGTCAGCAGCTCTGTAACTTCCTCCCAATGCTTGACGATGTTGGCGACATCCAAGCACTTTCCTTTCAAGAGGACTGCAGGACCAAGTGCGGCGCCGATGTCCGAGACCTCCATTGAATAGGCTGCAGAGAAATCTTGGGTCTGCGGCTAGGGGCTTATAAGGGGTTTAAGGCTTCGGGTCTGGTCTAGGGCCTGGGGTTTCGTTTCGGGCTTGGGATTTAGGGATGGGGTTTAGGATCTGCAGTTTCGAGCTTCAAGTTTTGGGGATGGGGTTTTAGGTGGGGTTGCAGGGGTGAGGGTTTCGGACCGCTTCAGTGAGGGTGTAGATTCGAAACCTGCAGGATTGCAGGCTTTTTCTAGGTAAGTTCGATTCGAAGCAGCTTTCGCAACAAGAGAGGATTTTTGGGCTCTGCTTCCCAAGATGCAGAACACACAGAACATGTTCTCGAGTCGCACCTGCGCTGCTAGTCAGGGTACAAGGAAAATACACCAATGCTGCTACTACTGGTTGCGACTTTCATGCTTGATTTACGCGGCGCTTAGAAAGCGCCCTGCAGGCGAAGAACACCCCTTCTACGTCTCTAACCTGGAGGCCTACTGAGACTTGCACAACCTTACAATGAAAACCCTCATTTTAAGACTACCCCGATACCCGCCCTAGGCCACAGGATTTAGGGTGTCCCCATACCACGTCGCAGCCATAATACCGGAAAACATGTCTATGCCTTACTGACCCTTCTGCCCTTAACATTGCGCTGCGCCTCTGCTGGGTTCGGTGGGGCTGTTCAGCAGAAGCAGTCCTTGCAGTACAAATAGTATGTGAATAATCTGTCAGACCGCCTGCAGCACGTCTTTGAAATGTAGTTGCTCGAGTTTACCGTGCTTTCGTGCAGGGCCCTTGTGCTACTATACTTGGCTGGGCTCTCAGTAGGAATCAAGCAACATGGACTCCCTGTGGACTGCATGCGAAAAGTGAAGATTGAAAGAACATGTAATTAGGCCCCAACAGCTTGAAAACACATTGCACAACTCTCACAGCACCCTTACGAAAAAAGCAACCGAATCCTTAACCCTGGTAAGATTCCTAAAGACACCTTCTGAAACCCTTCTGAAATCCCTTTCAAAACTTTCTTATACCCCGAAGCCTCGGCTCGGGCCAAGTCGACCCGCTCGGTTAATCTGGGGTGGTGCTACATCTGAATAGCCCAGGAATTTCTCTGCGAATCGGGACACTTAGCTACTCATGTCTGTATGCAGGTATGAATGTGTGTGTGGGTGTGTGCCTACACGCATGTATGAGTATGTGAGTATGTATGTGTATATGTCCCTGTGTGTACGTACGTATGTACATACACATGTGTGCATGCTATGCGTGAGGCCCAACAGCAACGCGGAAGAACGCAGCAACATGTACGACTCATGCGTTCCTAACCCATGAAGCCGTGAAGTTAGCCTAAATCTTAATGTCGCTACCATGCCCGAAAATTCAGGTCTTTGGGCACACCACATCATGAACAGGTGAACACTCTGAATCAAGTCTGACGGTTCAGCGGCACGTTTACGGTGACCCAGAGTTACTACTAGACCGTCAGTCCACCAATCCTTTTATTGAATCATCAGATTTTTCTGGCTTGTGTCTTTGCTTAGTGGTTTGGGTTCAGGAGTCGGTCAATCGGTTACAGGGGCTTATACTTTACGACGGAGGCCTGCGGTTTGAGACACCATTTTTGGTTGTTTGCAAGGTTCATGGAGCCTCAAAAAGCAAACCATAATGACACCTCGTACCTCGCATCGCTGCATTCGACATGGCCACATTTGGCAGCCTCAAAGAGGAGAGAGCTGGAAGAGGGTTACGGAGAAGGTTTCGGGGGAGGGGCCTTCTGTACCGCATGTTGGGGATCTCTTGTAGCCTATAGCTGACAATCAGGACCTCCTTTTGCGTAGTCTTACTGAAACTCTCTGCGAGTCCGGCTTGACAGAAGCGGATTCGAACTCAGGACATCTCTATTTCTCGTTCGGCGTAGGAACTGAGTGCTTCGGGTTTACGGCGCAGGAGCTGATGCCATGGACTGTACCAGTGTTTCGGGCTTTAGTTTTTTGTCGGGAAAGCTTCAGACAGCCTCGCCGAGGGCTGCACCCCAAAATGCGCAAACTGCAAACAGCAAAGCCTTGTCGCTCAAGCCTAGTCCAAGTTCCGCGGATCTTGTCGCGACAGACACACGCGCACAAAAACCAAAGCTGCCTCAGACTGCTGAGACCGCAGGCAGTGGGAAGAGCCACCTGCCACAACTACCGAAGTTCGGGCTTCAAAGCTGCAGCAAACCCGAAAGCGGCCCACCCTGCTGGAAGGCGCCTCAAAAGTGCGAGAACCAAAGCAATGCAGACCCTCTAAACCCTCTGAGGCCCAAAGCAATGTAGAACTAAACCCTACGCTGCCCTACACCCCCCCAAAAAACCGCTACACGGACTTTCCCACAACAGAAAGAAATCTTTGGACTCAATTTCTACGTGACGGGCCGAGCCCAATGGCCCGAAGTCGCAGATCCCGGAAAGGAGCCCCGAAGGAAGGAACCTATGGTTAATTTGAGATCTTTGAAATCAGCTGAGTTTAGGCTGTAGGTTTGGTTGTAATGGAACATAAGCTTTGGGGTTTAGCGCTTAGGTGGGGTTTGAGGTTTAGAAATCGTGGCTCAAGTTGAAGGGCTGACTGTAGCTTTCAGGCCCTATGTCCTCAGACGCATCACCAAAGTCCAGCAGCCTCCTTCGCCCAGCAACAAAGTCCCAACCTAACCAGCCCTGCAACCTCAGCACACGTGCGAGTTTCCCGAAAATAAGGGACCCTCATACAGTAACCCACATTCCCCGAACCGGGAGGCCACCCAGCATGAAGTAGAAGCCGAAGCTATGAAACCGAAACCCTCAACCCGACATCCTGAATCCCCATAATATGGCGGCCTAAATGACTACCAATACTATTATTTTGGGGGGTTCCCTATTATTGTTATTATAGTACAACATACTACAACATACCTCAAGACCCTGTTCTAATTATCAAGGCCCCTACATTACCCTGAACCCAGGGTCAAAGTCCCAAGCTAAAGGCACCTCCAGCTCAATCTTCCGCAAACTTCCTGCCATTGTCTTGGCTTTGGCTTTGGGGTTCAGGGTGTTGTTCGCTTCGGTCTAGAAGAGTTTTGGATCTCTGTTGGGGTTTACAATTAGGACCGGGAGAGATTGGGGATAAGTGCCTCAAGATCTGCAGCCTAAACCCTAACCCGCTAAACCACTAAACCCTTGACCCTACATGTAGGGTTTGGAGAGGTTGGTGTGTTTAGATGACCCCAAGGACTTCGCACTTACGAGGCTCCACTAGGTGATTATGCCGCTTCGGGCGCAAGCAGGGCACTATTGTGGTCTGATCATGAACTAAATTTAAAAGTATTTATTCCGTAGGGGTTGTATCAAGATTCTCGATGGTTCTATGGCAAAAAATCATGACCTACGTCTTTGGCGGCTTTCGTTAGTACCAGGGTTGAGGCTTTGGCACCTCGTGCAAGACCGAAACTTCAAGACCAAACCTGAAAGACACAACCACAAACCCACAAAGTTAATGATTTAGGGCAGTTGCTCTTCTGGGCTCTAGGGTTTGAAGTCAAGGATTTATAGTGGCTGGCTCAGAGTTGACGCTGTAACTTTCGGTTTACTGCTGTAAAGTTGAGATTTGCAACCAAGGGTTGGCTTTGCGTTTGGTTCACGCCTCGATTTCACCTTTCAGGGTTTACCTCAAAGCTGTCTTGCGCTCGTGCCAGTGCGAGCCTCGCTTTCACGGTTTCCAGCTTAGGGGCTTCAAGGCCTTCTATTGCGATGCTTCGGTTCAAGGTTTGGTTGCAGGAAAAAGGCATAACCATTGCAGAAACCCAGAACGCGTACCTCTTAACTTACCATCCGGATCCAGACCCAGTGGCATGCCGCAGGCTTGCCTGAATGGAGGTACGGAACGGACGTGGCTCACCGGGAGTGCCTGGCAATGCTCGGATCTTGCTGTATCGGCTCTACAGTGAACCTGACGTACTTGAAACAACACCATGTCAAAACCAGTATCATGATCACAAACATCACCATCGTCATCATTATGACCACATTCGATATCGGTGTGACTGCCATCATCCTCGGATCACCATCATAATGACAAGCATCATCGAAGACATCACCATCGCCATCGGCATGGTCATCATCATCAGCATCATAATCGTCGTCACTGTGCTGGCTCCAGCAGCACCAGCACAAGCACCAGCACCAGCATTAGCACCAGCACCAGCACCAGCAGCATGACTTTCACGATCATCTTCATCAAAATCACAATTCGTGAATTATGGGCGGAAAGCCTGCAATCAGTCCTGGGATTTCGGGGAGTATAGAGTTGAAGATCCACGCAGAATTTAGGACTGGATGTATTTAGGGTGTACAACTCGAGATTTAGAGTTTCAGCTGCAGCCCCAAAACCAAAAGCCCGAAACCGTAAACCCCAAGAGCAAAGCATCTCTTCGGAGCCTTTCAGCGCTTCGATGCCGGTCTGATTTCGCCGGATAGCCGATACCTCTCAAGGCATTATGTCAAAGCCCTGAGGGCTAAACGCCTCTGGCAGTTTAGGGTCACGGTTTAAAGGTCCAAGGGTTTAGTGCAATAGGAGCAAGGGTTTGGGGGTTTGTGTTGAGGGAGTGGGGCTTACGGGCTTACGGCCTTAAGAATCTGACTCCCTTCTGCTCGGAAAAGATGTCATGTTGGTTTCTCGAAATCACGCACGACAGCTCATCTGCCTTAAACCCTAAACCGAAGAGACACTCTGACGGAATCAGGGCAAAAAGTTGTGCTTCCAGAAACGTCATGCAGTATTTCTTTGAGCCTCTCTGCCCCACATGAAACAAAAGAAACCGCATGAAGCCATCGAACATACCGCCTACTTGCTGGCTTGTTCTGCTTTAAGCCTTAAGCTTTTCCTCACGCCAACACGCAGACGTGTGAGTATGAAGAGAGAGAGAGCGAGAGAGCGAGAGACAGAGAGAGAGAGGGAGAGCTATATATATATATATATATATATCTATATATAGATTTCCCATACTTGCTCCTGATATGTACGGCGGGAAAGTCGACACTCCCCCGTTCCATTGAACAGGTAATCTCGAAACCGGCATTCCAAAATGTTCCTGTCTTGCGACTCGGAGAAACTACGTAGGTGGGTTCGCCTGGCCAACAGTCCTAAAGTCTAACACACCGAAACACTAATCCAAACCTGCGCACTACGCCCTACACGCCATCACCCAGAGCCGCGCATGAATCCAATGAAGAAGCCCTTCCAATCCCCAATGCATAACTCCAAAACCCTAGACCCTTCTGGGCCAATAGTGCTTAACCTCAAACTCTAAACCTCTTACGTCATCATGACAATCCCTACACCTTGAAATCATGAAACCAGCTTATCTCGAAGCGCTGTAACCCCTAAGAAAATGTAATTCCTAAACCCAATGCTCCCCCACGAAATCAAAACCCTTGAATTGTAAGCCTCATGCCCGAAACGTCTCAGTCATTCATTGTAACCTTCTGCACTTTGTAGTCCCTAAACCCTCCAATCCTGGTCTCCAAATCCTAAACTATAAACCCCGAACCCCTACTCCCTGGTCCCACTAATCCTAATCCTTAGTATATACCAGGAGCCCAAACCCTAAACCCCAAACCCCCAAATCTGGACCTGTTACAATACGGAGCTCGTTAGGAACGATCTTCATTTTTCATGTTTCTTCATAATGTTCAATCCTGGGCCAGCCTGTTCCCGCAGCAGCGAAGCTGCGAAACGGCCCAAGCCGACGGCGAGCAGCGCCCCAGCTGCTGAAGCGCCTCGGACCTTGGCAGTTTAGGTTTTAGGAGTTTAGGGTTTAGGGTTACTGTTGCTATAGGGTTTAGGGTAAGGTTACTACAAGGATTCAATACAGGGCTCCGTCAAAAGGAAGATCTAAAAAGAGTTGTATCATTAAAGGCTGCTTTGATGTGGATTTAAGTTATAGGCATAGGTTTTTGTGTTGCAGGGGACATTCATTGTTAGCCTAGTTTTTCTGCCATACTTATACAGGTGCCATAAAGGAAAAGAACAACACAAATTCCGACCACATATTAGGGTTTGGGTTTCAGGTTTAGATGGTGTGTGGGTCTAGACTTCGAGGGTGCAGGATTTTGGGCCTTGGGAAAGCTCAGCTTTCTATACAGGGTTGGTTTCGCAGTTCAACGTTTAGGACTGAGAGTTCAGGGCGCCGATTACTACAAGGCCTCTTGGGTGTAGGGTCTAAGTACAGAAGGGTTACAGGTTGCAGGCTCAGGGCCCGGAGAACTACCTAGCATGTTGGGATTAGGCTTAGGATTGAGGACTTAAGATAATCGGACCACACCTACCCTGGCCCTCCCACCAAACGAATGACCTAGATCAGTGTTTGGAAAACCCTAACCCCTAAACTGCTTCATTCTAAACCCCAACGAAACGTCTCTGGTGTCAGGCAAAGAGCGACTGGGTTGATTCGGTCGCCCTCGGGCGTGGTGGCCAAGAACAAACAGTAAAGACTCCTCGGCCCAGGGTTCCGGACTTCCGGCAAACTGCTATGGTGGTTCAGGTTTAAGGCTTAGCGCAAACATGGGGGGAGGGCCGTCAAAGCCTTAATGCTTGGAGTATGGCTTTGGGACCATCTACATACATACATACACGTACACAGACGCAGACACATATACATATACATATACATGTACATGTACATGTACATATACATATTTATAAATACATATATATATATATATATACAACGTATATATATATATATACGTATGTATTAGGTGTGTGATCAGGTGTGCGTGTGTGTATAAGAAAACATACACACATATATATATATACACATGATTATATATATACACATGGGACACACACACTCAGACAGCCTATGAGCATGTCTGTATCACTCAAGTGCAAGGTCTTAATTAACCCACCCTACATCCTAAACCCTATAACCTAAACGCTAAAATCAAACCCGATTATTAATTTCGTCCGAGAAGCGACAGCAAAGCCCCGGAGCAGTGCAGTGACCTCAAGTCGGCTGGGTTGACTTCACGGCCTACCGTAACCTACCCAAAACCTATTTCTTTGTGGGATCCCGATACAGTCCATATTCGGGTTTACAAGAAGAACCTACGAACATGTAAATTATAGTAGTCTAAGGTACCTAGACGCCCAGAACTATATCCCCGTTTCTTTCACCCTAAATAATCACGAGAAAGTGGCATCAGGCTTCCATGCAACGAATACGTTGGGCTGTGTTCAGGGTTTAGGGTAAACCAGTTGCAAACGCGGGTTGCTTTGGTTTCAGGGAGTGATTGTTGTGCTAGGTTCTGCTTCGCGGTGGGAAAGGGGGTTCGGTTAATGCATGTGGTGGGCCCACATGCCTTCCCATTCAAAACATGCCGAATGTAGCTGTAGCATTGAGCATCTGCTGTTGTTAACCGGCTACCGCTTCAGTTTCTCGGACTTAACACCCCAACCCCACCAGTGAAACCGAAACATCAACAGACTGTCTGGGCCTCCTGAATAAGTAGAATAGGCCTCTTGGGGGGTATAACATTGTATACAGGGGAACTAAGAGAGGATACTACTGGTCATTATTCCGACCCCTCTACGGCTTTAAGCTCAGGACAGTGGGAAGAGCTCTGGAGCTGGGGTTCAAAGCAATCAAGGTCCAACATTTAGGAATTTCAGGGGTTCAAGGTTTTTAGAGTCTCGGCTTTTGCGTAGAGTATTATAAACTTACCTCAGCACTTAAGATGTTCTGCGCCGGATTTTCAAAGGTTTTTGGAGCTTGCTTCCAGGGCTTCGAGTCTGTGCGACAAACAGGCCGCAACCTGAATACTGAAAGCCCTCTTTAACAGGATTCTGAGTATATTATGGGGGTACATACAGATAGCAATCAGAATGGGGTTTTATACTGTCATGTAAGGGAATAGTGTTGATTTTCTTCAGGCTCATTACGGACTCCCTAAACCCTAAAGCCTTGTGATTGGAACTGCGACCTGCGCCTAGAACATCCAGTTCATGCAACCAACCCTGTCGGCCTCAAGCACGTCCCTGCAATATAGGGATAGTAACACGATTTTGTCTTGTAAGGTTCCTGAGTACAAGCCTAGTGTAGTGTACTCCAAGACCCTATAAGAATTCTTCTGGACTTTGCATCCCTCCGAACTCGACGAAATGTCAAACCTTCACACGCTTATGGAGAAGACAAGGCCTCAGCAAAACTCGCCAAAACATCGCCCAAGAAGCGTGTAGGATAGGAAGACAAGAAATTGCTTCTGGTTTTTTGCTCCAATACCTGGGCATCCCACCCGGCCCCGAATGTCTACAGACAGAGTGCCACAGGAAAGATCTGACGAGCCGAAACCTTCGAATTCGGTGGGTTAGGGTTTGGAGCCCCGTTCCGATGAGCCGTGGGCTTCAGCACCCTTGCGTTAATTCTGTGATTTGGGGGATATCAGCAACTTTCCTGACCTGGAACCCTAAGTTGGCTGCCGGGCATCTGGGGAAACGCCACTGAAACAACCTATACACGCCACCGTTTTGTATGGAGTGGTCATGACACTTTAGGATTGAGGCAGAATTCGGGCTTAGGAGCTTGAGGTCCAGACCGCGGCGCGTCTTGGGACTAAGGCTTGGTGTGTGCACATATGTCACTGACAACACATCACATAACACAAGACATGACATACCATGACATTGCATGAAATGACATGGCATGGTGTGGCATGGCATGAAAACATGAACTGAAATATCATAACCAAACCCAAACACCCGGACACATAACATTCCGTACATAGCAAATCATAGTACCGCACCGAACCGTAACATGACTTGACCTAGCATCATGCCTCATTAAAGTATATTACACAATGCGGTGTGTTCCGGGATGTAACACTGTATTGTACTGGATTGCACAGGTGCATGACAACCAATATATATATATATATATATAATACTATATATATATACATACTTATATACCCATGCAAGCTCTGACTACCCTACCTCTGCAGCCTCGAATTCTCTGGTTTTGCGACCCAATGCCATAATCTTCTGTGGAAGCTCCTTCCGAGCGACAGTTGTTCATCCACATGCCTGGGATGACACTCCGACATGTTAATGTTGTTTGGAAGGGTCGAACATAGCTGCATGGGAGTTGTTTCGGGTTTAGATTTTGGGATTTAAGGTCCGTGAATGCAACCAAGGTTTCGGGAATGGGGACTGAGCTCGTAAGGCATTGCCTGGACCACCAAGACCCTACCTTTTGCGGAAGTGACGACAAATCGTACTAAGGAAGCCCTGAACGTAACCCTAAACATGCAGGGTTCTTCGGTTCCAGGCATGCTTCGAGAGGCGCAGTGTTCGGGATATAGGGCTCGGGCTACTGTTTAGGCGGCTCCCCTAAGGGTCCAAAGGACCCAATTGGGTACTTGGGTTTGGGATCGTAAATTTTCGGTTGGACTTCTCAGGATTTGTAGCAGCCCTCTTCCAACAGCACACGCTCAAAACCCGATCATTGACATCCACCATGGGACCTCTACTCGCTGAAACATCAGGAGACACGGGTGACGCAAGGAATTCGGGGTGTAACTTGGACCAAACACCTGGACCCGTCCGCTGAGGCTTTACGGTTTAGGGTAGGTAGGGTCTTTGGGGTTCAGGCCGGGTTCTGGATTTAGGGGTGTAGGGTGCCAAGGTATCTCGGCTCGGGCCCCGGACATGAAGCCATGCGCGAAGTCTGTTAAGCTTAGAAGCGCCTCTTGATGACCCTTAAGTTAAATTAAGTTTTGATGCTTTATGAAGCCCCTGGAGTTGGGCTGTTGGGCATCGGCACAGCCTTAATCTAATAGGTTTGAAAGGGGTTCCATGGGGAGCTCAAAATGCCTTTCTGCAGGACCTCCCCTCTGGCTTTTGGTCCACACCATCACAATATGTCGGGATTTAGGAGCTTCGGGTTCAGGGGTTAGGGTTTCCGGTAGAGGTTTCAGGGCGTTCGGGTTTCCGGGTTCAGGGGTGGGGTGGAAATTTTCCAGCTTCAATGTGAACTCTGAATAGACTTTGAACACTCCAGACAGGTTGCAATGGTGGTCCATCTTCTTGATGCACCGCTGGCACGTAGAGCAATGGTGCACGCGATAGGTCTTCACCAACTGAGGCCGATAAATCTTCAAAGCGAGAACAGTTTGCAGTTGAAGACCCTGTTGCCGTTTTGTTGCCGCTGTCACGTCTGCACGGCAAGTTGACCAAGAGCGGCAACGAAGGAGAGTGCGAAGCTAGCAGGGCAAATCGGAAAATCTTCTCACTTGTGTGACATCTTGTGCGAGGAGTTGACACCTTCAGTGGAAACGACTCAGAGATCCTACTTCCTGACCATCGAATGCCATCACAAGCGCAAGAAAACGGTCCCATGGCGGATCTGGGCCTGGCAATGCTTGCACCATCGCACCTCCGGGGCGCCCTCCACATCCTCGCGGTTCATGCTTTGGGGTTTCGGGTTGGGGCCGGTTCCGGGTTTATAGAATTGGTTGAGAGTTTTCAAGTTTGTAGGCTTTGATGGCTTTGGGGTCTTTGGATTGAAATTCGGAGTTGTGTCGGCTAAGCTATGGTTGCAGTTTATCATGGAAGGCCTAGACTCTTCGGGCAGCGGTAAACTTGAGGTTACGAGTCTTGAGCGTTTAGAGCTTGTGGTTTGCATGTAGGTAAAGACTGAAAGGAATTGGGATTGAGGGTAATCAAACCTTGACGTGACATCCCGATGGCAAAGAGCGTTATAAGCAGGGTGAGATAGTGAGTGGGTAGACCTAACTCGGATGTTTGGCTACGTGCTACTTACTACTGCAGTTTACATTACCCCGACTCTTAGCCTGCAGCCAGGCACGAGGCTAGGTCTGAGGCATTGTTGGGGCCACCCCAAGAGCCCACCACCCTGAATTAAGATACCTCAAATTATGTTGTAGATCCATTTGGGCTGGGATGTTTGGCTGTTCTTGGGATTGCTAGAGGTTTTGGGGGAACCGGGCTATCAAAGTCCCTCGCTTCTTCCTTGCCTGGGAGCCTGTGTTTCGACTAGGCCTTTAAAGGCTTTGTGCCCAAGCAGGCATTCGTCCTCCGACACTAAACCCTAAACCCCAAAGATCCCTAAAGATTGTTGAGGGTCCCCTTGCAAGCCATCCTCCAACAGTGCTACCCCTCGCCCAGCATATCGTGAACTTGAACGAGTAATACTCAACATCCCTTTACATGTGTTTGTATTCAAAAAACCCCTATATAATTAGAAGCATTGATGGGTCCTTTTCAGGATAGGTAGACTTGAGGGTTGCAGACTTGGGGTTTTGCATGAGGGCAACTATGCTCTACCGATGACTGCCTTCGGCGCCAGGGCCTCCGCAGAGCCCCGCGGCATGGCGCCTCCGGCAGCCGGGGCTTAGGGCTTAGGTCTTAAGGCTTAGGGTCTAGGGCCAGTTTAGGGTTCAGGGTTCAGGGTCTAAGCTGGAAGGTGTAACTGCAAATCCATCACCACAACCCTGACACGTACCATACCCTGCTTCACATAATTACTGAAGGGCCTTGGCCCCAATCCCAGGTCTTGGGCATGAGAGGACGCGATCCTGGGCGAAGTGCTTCTTGCCAGCCACGGCTAAGAATCCAGCCTAAACCTGAACTCTGCACCCTAAACCCTCCACTCAACGGTCTAGGGTGGGGGTGGACGCCCGAGGGCCCTAAACTCGTTGAGCAATAAACGCCAAATGCCACAACCCTGGGCTTGCACTAAACCTTTCACCCCACATGTAACCCTTACCCTGAGGGTCCATGTGCCTAGAGTACATACTGAATTCGGCTTTGTGCAGGTACCCCAGCACGAAACCATATTCTTTCTGAGTACAAGGGCTGTCAGGGTTGCCGTAACCCTGACTCCCGGCCTGGATCCTGCAGTGATGTAGCCAAGTGCGCCCAAGCGGCAAGGAGCCACGTGGCCTCCCAAAAGGTGTGAAGATCAGGGATCTCAGGACTTAGAGGGCTGAAGCCTTAGACCCGAAACCTATCACATGCCAGGTCCAGTTACTGTATGAGGTTTGCACGTGCGCAGCTCTGCTCAGTCAAATTCAGATAAAGACGGAGCGGCTCTGGCGCACGCCGATCCCAGATCGAAGTGGAGGCCTAGAGTTCGTTTTGGATATACATGAACCCCGAAACAAACATGGTTTCCATAGACATGGCTTTAATAAACTAGAATGGGGCTTGGAGGTATGCTATAGTATGTATGTACCGGGGGTTGTAGGGGGATGCGTCTTACCAGTATATTGGACTTCAGAGCTTAGGGTTTAAAGCTGAGGCAAAGCTTCCGAACATGGGGTCGATAGGGTGAAGGGGAATAATTGGCCCCAACATCTGGATGCCTTCCATGTGAAATTTTTTTGCCACATGCAGACACCTCAGAGAATGACAGAAAGCAAGAGTTCCTTGTCTACGGATGGGGCTACAATTTTAAGTTCGCCTCCATAAAATGGCTTGAACCCTTGCCGTCGCTCGGGCCTCATGCCAAATCAGGAAAGGCACAGTGACGGGGCCCAGGAAATTGGCCTGAAGGAATATGGTCCAGTGCGCTTCTTTCAGGTTCAGGGTCTGCAGAATATGCCTCATTTGCCCCCTTTGTGATTTGGATGCCCACACAAAAAAGAGAACGTGTCCAATGTGAGTTTGGGTCAGCGCAAGCCTGCGACGGCGGATTCATTGCTCTCACAGCCAAGTTCGCCAGGAGCAGTACGGCCCTCATTTTCCATGCGAGCTTGCTCGGGAATACATGCAATGAATGGAACATGAAGCTTGAAGATCATGCCGCCGACAAGACAACAATGTGAGCCAACCCCAAACGCAGAACACCCTGAAATTCTAAAAGCCCAATCCAGGAAAGCCCAAAACCCCCAAATCCAATAGCGAGCTAGCAGGATATTCAGCTCTACAGCCTGCACTGCGCCAAGCAGTCCGGACAAGGCCAGGAGAACCTGGTCGTTTAGGGAAAGAGCTTGGCAACTCAGGGCGCTACAGTAGCCACCCTAAGGCTTAAATCGTGTGCTCGAAGGGTGGTGGCGAAAGGGCTCTAGGAGCGAAGCAGAAACCCACAATGGCCTCCAGTATGCCTACAGTAGTCAACCCGTCGAAGTCCTGCCGCATCTACTGTTCAGCTGGGCATCGTGCTGTTGTAGTCAGCCTTTTAGTCGAAGGTCAACGACCCGAAATTGATGTTCCGTGCTCGCCATCGCTACTGCTACAGACTTTGCAGGAAAATGGCTTTGTCAGGGGATCCAGTGCGGCTGCATGGGGAACTCTATGCGCGCCACCTGAAACAACTTCTGATTGTTGGTCACGTCAGGTATGCAACGCACATGATCTAATGCACTGTCTCACCTCCCAAGTCTGTTAAACGGAATCCTGACATCCGAGAAGAGCTGGCGCATCAGTCGTCCGACACCCTACAAGCGCTTGAACAATCTTGGGACCTGTACAGTACTGTTCCTTAGGGTGCCTTGGTACTAGATTTTGCTGGACCACACCTCAAACCACTGTTCCAATCAATAAAGCTCCTACATTAATTGAGCATTGCATGGAGGTTCTAAGCCCTACATCCACAGTTTAATGGCTTCATGCCCTATCCGTCGAACCCCCGTCGGTTGCAGCCGGGCTGCCTGGGCAATGATGACCTGAAGCCCAGACTTGCTCCCACAGGGTATATGATGCTTTCTTGCCGTTCTTTAAGGACTTGAAGGGCTAACGGTCTTTTGACCAGATGATTGAAAGCACAAAACGTGTGGCTGTCCAGTTTAGGTAAGCCCTGGAACCTGAATAAACCCGATTTCTTACATGTTCTGCTGAACTCGCACGTGCCCTCTGCATGTTGGACACAAGGATTGGAGCGCTCCATCTTAAACTTAAACACTAAACCCTAAACCCAACTAAGTTTTGGACTGTCGGCTCCGGGCCTAAACCGAAGCTTAGCATAAGGGGCGTGAATAACTAGAACAGGGTTGGAGTATCTTTAAACAGGGTTTTGGGGTATCATCTATTGTCGATTACACTATATTCGCATTTCGGAAACCTGACAGACTATTCCTATCCCAGAAAGAAACGGTTTCAACAGAAAAGATCCAGGGAACCACAAACAGGACCTGCGTAGGAACGTCTATATTGGGATTATGTAAGGGGTTTTACACCAAAAAGGCTACCTACTCTGCTACTAGGATTCCTAGTTCTCTCGACCCCTAAAACCCTTTTACACCCTAAACCCTAAAAGCCCTGGGACCCTTGGAAACCTAAACCCTAAGCAGACTGGAGTCTGAGTCGTGAACGAAGAGGCACGAGCGAAGAAGCAGGGGCTTAGGGCTTAGGGCTCCCGGGGTTTTTAGGGTTTAGATTTTGGGGTGTAGGGGTTCGACCAGGGGTTTACCTAGGGTTCAGGCTGCCCGATTTCCTAAACGGTGATGGCTGAGTGGAACAGGGTAAGAGACGGCTCGAAAGTCAGAAAATGTGCAAGGAATTGCTGTGCGCCGAAATCTTCGCCCGTTCAGGTCTTCGGTATGGTATACCCTGAACCCCAACCCCTAAGCCGAACATTCACAAAGGCTAGGGAGGTTTTTGTTCCGACGATGCAGGACGCGCTTGGAGGGATGTCTATGGAGTTCTACACAGTTCTATGCGGGGTATTGGGGCCTGGTGTTCGTGGCTTCTGCTTGGGGCTTCGGGTTTTAACACCTTGCTTCTGTTCAGGTTTTGTGATTCTCCCCAAGAAGCCAAGTGCGAAGCACTCACGATTTGAAAGAGCTCGAAACTCACAACCCAAGCCCAAGCCCCACAGATGCAACTGCAAATGTCGCAAACCCTCGACCACGAACCACAGCCAGAGAGCATAGTTTTGACCACAGGGGTCGTCGACCCACCTTGAATAAGTACTTTGGGTTTCGGGTGAACTTTGGTTTTAGCCTCCGGCTTTCGGGCTTAGGCTCAGGCTTCACAGGTTCAGTGTCTAGGAAGATTGCAGGCGAAGGGCCTTCGGGCGAGGGGCTTAGCTTCTACAGAGGTGAGGCTTCATCCCAAGGTTCCTGTTGGAGGTTCTCACCATACCGGCACACAGTTTTGGGGGGTCCTTGTTGTAAGAGGCCGTCGTGTAGGGCTCGAATTTTGAGAAATACCCGTTTAGACCTTGATGGATCCGTTCTCTGCAAGACTAACCCCAAGCTCAAATCGCCTGCTCTCCGGGAAGGGCTCTGTGATGGTGTGCGGATTTAGGAAAGTTTAGGGGTCAGGCCAACATAAGGGTATTATGGCACATGGAAGCCTGTCGAAAACCGTAAAATTTATGGTTCTTACTCCAGAAATCCTGTGGGGTCTGCGCGATTCAGAAGCAACTGCAAACACACTGCGTATCCGAGGCAGAGAGTTTTGCACTTGTGTCATTGGAGCTTGTGCGACGGGTTTGAGTTGAGCTTTAAGCTTTCTCTGTACGTGTTTTGGGATCTAAGGATCTGCATTTAGCACTTAGGGCAATAGTAGTAGTCTTCAACGTTCTAGGGTCGCATATCTTCTTGGGCTTGGGTTTGCTCGACGAACACTTTGGAGCCCTTGGAAAAATTCTGAACCCACGATTTTCAATATTCTGGGAGCTTCACTTTAAAAATTTAAAAGTGTTCCTACATCAAGTCTCACCCGGGCTTCTTTCAGTGACACCGCCCCTAGCTTACGTCTCTAGTCTGCAGGCAATCTCGTGAATGGCAAAAGCTCAGCCCTGAACCCCAAACCCCGAAGCCTCAAGCCCTAAACCGTGGCCTCTCAATCTTCACTCCCGACACGCAAATCTTGCGACTTGAGCACACGCGGTCGCCTTCTTGGGGCGTATGGCCACCATAGCCTGAACTTAAACTCTGAGTCCTGGAGACTACAGACCCTCGGCCCCCTGCAGGCAAGGGGCCACATTTTCTGGGAGGGACCGCCGGGAGACTCCCCCGGCTTTCGGCCCATGGGCGACAAGCTACCGGATCTTCAGCTCGGGGACGACGGTCCCGGCTCCAGCAAAACTCTCATATGGGATGAATTTCATTATTTGGGGCGGGGCCCTACAAACAAGTACTTGTAGATAAGTAGCTGCGGCCGTCAGTACTGTGCCCGCATCACTGTCTGGCTAGGCTTCAGGAGCTGGCATCGAAGTGTTTCGGGGGTCCCGAGGTACTTGACGCGGTCAGCTTTAAAGAGTGGATATCGGATATTCAGAGTAAAGACAGTCAGCAAGGCACAGGCGAATAACTCTGAAGCCAGAAGCCGGTGATTCAGTCGTGCGTCGCGCTCTCCGAAGCCGGAGTGCTGAGAAGCTTAGAACCCTGTAAACCCTAGACCGAGCCACCGAGTTGTGGCGCTGGGGAAGTGTCGCGCCCGACTCAACTCATTGATGATCTTGGTGCTCTTGGTTGTGTGATCTATCGCCCTAACACAGAAGTCCGTTGTAATTACTAAGGGCCCTACATTACGGGTCCCGGGTCGGGGAGAGGACCGGCTCGAAGTCTCACAGCTGAAGATCTCATCCAGTGCAGTATGGTTCTTGACGCAAACCCTAAGACCTAAGACTTCAGGGTTGAGGTTTTCGCGCTTAGGGCCTAGGGTTGGTAGAAGCCAGAAAGTTGGAAGATCACTCTACTGATGCCCCTGGGGTAAAATAGAAGGCATCCCAGAATCATGTTCCAACTTTCTGGGGTTCCCTCTAGGCCGTTCAACGCCCAAGTTGTCTGCGCTACCCGAAACCCTGAAACCCCTCGCACACTCTCAAACCCCAGCCTGAATCCACCACTCCCATTGGGGTTTTATGGGCCTACCCCGTTTCAAGACATGAGCCAGCGGCAAAACCTATGACACCGCCTTCCCAACCTTTATATGGGGTTATCGCTTTTGGGCGGGCACCTTATCGTTCTGCAGGACTTCTTGCGATCTATCCAAAAGCGATCTGTTNTGAGCCAGCGGCAAAACCTATGACACCGCCTTCCCAACCTTTATATGGGGTTATCGCTTTTGGGCGGGCACCTTATCGTTCTGCAGGACTTCTTGCGATCTATCCAAAAGCGATCTGTTAGACATATTGGGCCTGAAGCAACAGAGTTGAGGCTGAAAGGTTATGTAAGGTGGTTTTGGCTTGTGTCTCACAGGTTGAAGAAAGGCGCGGGTCTAGGGCTTGGGGCTTCAAGTTGCTGGCTTGTGTAGGAGTTGGAAGATCCCCACA
>BGNK01000094.1:106667-174205 GCA_003297005.1 Symbiodinium sp. clade A Y106 | reverse complement strand
ATCGCTTCGTTATCGATTTAGACACAATCTGAACAACCTGCAAAATATGCAGAATTTGGCCTCTCGTGATGCACAAGCTTCTCTTGATGTTATCCGAGGGTTATCGCTTCTGGGCAGGCACCTTATCGTTCTGCAATGTAAACGTTAACATCCTGATGCCCAGGTAGGCCCGCAGACTAATCCTATGTACGGAGAGAAACGCCTCTAGCTCAATTGTACCCCTCGATAAAGCGCTTGTAGCACCCTCCTCCAATTCCCAGGGCTCTTCTCTTTATCAACAACTACAGTAGAAGCCAAAAAGTTGGAACATCATTATCCTCATGCCCTTAAGGTAAAGTATAAGTGAATCCTAGCACTAATCCTCCTAAAGCCATGTTCCAACTTTCTGGGCTTCACTATACCTTAACCCCGAAGAACCTACCTTTTTAAGGACTTATATAAGGAAATCATGACAGGGAACCCGAAAAAGGTAGGTTCCTCAGGGTTAAGGTAAGTAGAACACAGCTTGAAGCCAAGAAGGCTCCTTGAAGCCCGCTGCAAAGCCTCGACCGCTGCATAGTTTCTTTGTATATACACACATGTACAAGTATATGTATATGTAAATGTAAACGTATATGTTTATGCTTATGTATATGTATAGGTATACCTAGTTATATTATGTAATATGTACACACACACACACACACACACGCTTTCTATCTCATGTATATATATATGTATATGCTACCCCCCCCTCCGGTACCCAGGTTTTCGTCTTGCTGCAGTGGGCCGAGGGGTGGGGCATTCCGCAAACATGAGTTAACCTTGAATTATTGATGTTGTGGCAAGAGTCTGTGCCGAAAGCAGCCTATGTGTTTGCTTGAGCATCATGAGCAAGCACGAAGGAAATCGGACAGAAACGGCTGCGAGTGCATGTGCATGGTCGTGAGAAGCCGACACACAACAGTGAACTACAACAGTGAGCGAGTGCAGCAAAACTGCGGGGTATGGCGAAGCAGGACTACTGAAGCCCACTAAGACAAAGAACTTTGCACGGCATGGGGTCATACTGTAGCATCCCCATGGCCATGCCCGCAGATTTCGTATCAAGGTGGATAGTGTCTATGTTTAATTGGCTGTCGTTATGATGTTACACACACAATGTCATTGTTGTGGTGGGTTGTGCAATCTCTTACATGAATTTCTGTGGTCATTGCTTCATACAGCCATATACGGAAAAAGCCGTAAGTAGTGTCATACAGTGCCATTATACCTGTCAAAACCTTTCTTCGCAGCACTGCACAAGAATCCGATCTGCATTTCTTTGCTCAGTCATGAAACTGCTACAGAATCTGTTCTTCTATGTCGAATTCAAAATATCAAGTGTGGCTTTAGTATTACGTCTCGCAGGGTTGTTATCACATCTTTTTAGCATTACCATCATTCCTGTTACTGTGGTTCTCTTACTTCATCAACACCAACCCATTTAACATCATGTACATCCCGTTTCCTTATAATTCCTGACTCAGGTTTTAAGGAACCTTGTTTAACAATAACCAAGCATTACAAATTGAATGTAGTACTTGCTGAGTCCTGTGTTTCTACATTATGTTGAGTATAAACCTGCCAGTGAGTACCACGTGAATACGTACATTTGTGCTTGTAAAACTTCTTGGCAGGATGATGGTTAATCAAGTGACACATTCGCTTGTTTTTACCTGCTGAGAGTGGATTAGTGTTCCAAGTCAAACATAATCCAACTCGCCATGGCTGCTTATGTACACTCTATGTTGTATGTTGTTCTTTATTAGTCGAGTTTGCTAGTTTTTTTTTCATTTCGTCGTGTTTAGTCCGAGTTCAGTTCATCAACAGTGTGTGCATAATACAGGTAATATCCATTTTATTGGTCGGACAAGGATTTGTAGTCTTTGTAAAATCTTTTTCGAAATTCTGCAGCTACCAAATGATGACAAGTTGACAATGGTGTATGTCAGAATTCTGCTGCCAAAGATAGTCTTTTGATGAGCCCTCCGTTGTAAGCACCAGACAGCCAGACCAAAAAATACACAAGCACAGCGACTAAAAACCCCCTATGCAAACACCAAGCAACATAAGTAAATCCCCGATACATTTATTTTGAGTGTGTGTGTGTGATTAAGCCAGCATAAGAATGCTCGTGCAGCCGTAGCTTTTCTATAATAAAGTCTTGAAATGTAGACATGAAGTATAGCTTTGTACGTGATAAACAGAAGACCCATGAACTGGCGTTCCCACAGCAGTGTCTTCAAGCGGCGATTATTACTTAGTTTCGTGTTCGACCAACAAGTGACTTTAATCAAGGATGCGAACACCTTACCGGCCTTGTCTGCAAAACACCTCGCACGAGTACACAAGATTTGCTCAATCGCAACTTGCGGTAACACCGTCTTGAAATACGTACCTGNAGTGACTTTAATCAAGGATGCGAACACCTTACCGGCCTTGTCTGCAAAACACCTCGCACGAGTACACAAGATTTGCTCAATCGCAACTTGCGGTAACACCGTCTTGAAATACGTACCTGCGGACACTGTTGGCGAAACTAACGTTTTCAACAATTCCCATGAATCTGGAGAAACTTCGGGAGCCTGAGCCATAGTTTCGGGAATCATGGAAATTGTTGGAAACGTTGGTAAAACCAACAATTGCCATGATTCCCCACAAACAACAATTTCCATGAATTTGGAAAAACCTCGGGGGCCCAAGCCATAGTTTCGGGAAGTATGGAAATTGTTGGAAATGCTGGTAAAACCAACAATTTCCATGATTCCCCACAGACAAATCATGGAAAATGTTGGTTTTACCAGCATTTCCAGCACGTTCCATGAACTTGGAGAAATTTCGGGAGCAACAGGATTGCAAACACTAAACTCGGAAGCTTCAGGAGCCATAGTAAAAGAAACCTTGCTTTCCCAGAGATGCGCAACGACCAAGGAACACAAACAAACATTAGGGAAAAGGCGTCGGACTTGAACAGGACACAACCTGGGTACCGGGGGGGGGGGGGTACCATATATATATATATATACACATTCACACACATAGTATGTATGTTTTTACTTAGACGAGTATCCGACGCGAATCCCAATTTTGAAGTTCACAACCATCATGCTTCATCTGCGCCTACCTAAACCCGAAATCCTAAACCCTAAACCCTATAAATCCTATAAGCCCTAAAAACCCAAAGCCCTACAAACCTCATAAACCCTCACCTGCCCCTTGCAAATGCAGCTATGCAGCTGGCGCTGGATGCTTGGGAACCGCCTGTAGAGTGCCTGCGTTTACTCCTGCGAGACTTGCAGCTTAGGGTTCAGGGCTTGTGGGGCTTAGAGGGTTTAAGGGTTTACGGTTTAGGGGTTGTTGGGCTTGGGTTTATGGGTCTAAGGTGTTGGCATTCATAACGCAGGACCTGAATCCCTTGCAATAGTAATTTTCCATGATCGTTACAGGAAAACTTGCAGTATATAGCATCCCCCGCAGAAACGAACCTGTCCGAAGTATTCGTATTGATCCTGAATTCCGTAACATCCGGAAGCCGCTTAACTCCGCACACTACACCCTTGTAGAATACCTTCCTAAATCCTGGTGTCCTGGTGGCATTCGGCACTGCCAGGTTGCTCTTGGAGAGCTGATTGGAGCCCTAGCAGGCCGTAACCACAAGCAACATCAAGCAACAACACTAGAAGGGACTGAAGTTTAGGGGCGTTGATGATTAGACTAAGGCTTCTTTTCATGGTTCCTTTAAAAGGGAATACAAGGGTTCTATAAAGATTCTATCGTAGAGGGGCCTGAAGAAATTGACTGGAGTATTTAGTAGGGGCGCCTTTATGAAAAGTAGAAAACCGCGACAAATATTGCTATTTGGTCGCCCCTATGTTGGGGGTGCTACTTTCGTCTTGTGAGGCTATTGTTCAGAGTCAGGGTTTAGGATGGGCGTGCTGAGTGCTTGGGCAGCCATGCTCATGGCAGTGCCAACCCACCGTCAATCGCGACAGCATTTCTGCATCGCTGCTTGCGAAGACGCTGCGCGCTCATGCCCACTGCTGTTGGCTGGACCACCCTAAACCTCAAACCCTAAACCCCTAAACCCTAAAACTTAAACCCGATGACTCAGGACCTCTGCCGCCAGAGTCCGAATAGTGTTACAGCCGTTTTTTGCGGCTATAATAATGATCGAGGCGTACAGACCACTAATTTCATCTTCGGTTATGCAAGGCATAGAAAGCCATATTCTAGTTTGCGAGGCCCTCTGAAACTAAACCCTAAACCCTGAACCCTATAGTAGGGCGCTATTATTCTAAAGTGCTGAGGCGCTGTGGCGACGGAACTCGAGGATGCAGACCGGGCGGGGACGGAGCCGGTTCCTGAGTTCGACTGGTGTTATTTTGAAGCTTTTTGGCATTTTTGCGTAGAGTTTAGTCATTTACATGCTTCGGCAGAGTTTCTATCTCGATGTGCCTGTCTATATGTACGTATGCATATGTATGTATGGGGTTGTTTTTTGACCACCACGACAAATGCGTTATCGTTTCGTTATCGTTTTATTCTCTTCTTATAGTTTTCCACGGAAAACCCTTAAAACCAAACACGGAAATGTCAAGACTAAACTTAACAGCACGGGGTTATTACACAGTCCCATATGTTGATACGACATGCACACATACATACATACATACATACATACACACATACATACACACATACATACACACATACATACACACATACATACATACATACATCCATGCCTGCCTGCCTGCCTGCCTGCCTGCCTGCATGCATGCATGCATGTACATAGACACATCATAGAAAGTCATAGTAATGTCGATATGAATAAACGAACAGATTAACAAACAAATACATGTACATCTGCATAGGTATATGACAGCAACAGTATACTATACATGCATATCGCTTCAAAGACTTTGCTGGGCTTCGTTATGGCGCATCGAAAAGTTTAGGACATGAACACAAGAGTTTAGACTTTCAACCCTCCAAGTAGCCCCTGAAAAATTGGATGCCCCTTTCCTATCGATTTAGTCCCAAGATAGAACCCCACACAACAAAACATAAAACATAAATACCAGTGCGGAACCCAGAAACCTACAGCTAGATAAACCTGTAAGGCTCTTACCAAAAAAGATCCTTAGACATTGCGAGAGTCCCTCGGCGTGGGCATCCTGGCGCAGAAAAATGGGGATCGATACGTCACCTGCAACACTGGAGAGCTGCGGTCTCAATGGTTAAGGCATTTCTTGTTAGGCAACCCTAAACCCTACAGCCTAAACCCGAAATTGTTAGTGTTAGGGAATGTTAGGGATCAGCATTCAGGGTTTCGTGCTTAGGGTTTGGGCTTTGGGGTTTCGGGCACAAGGCCGCAAAAGGCGCAATGGTCAGGGTGAGCCTGAAGCCTAGCCCTATTTTGTCGGGCCCTCGGGCTTAAGCCCCTTGAACCCTGAGATCCTTAAACCCTAAACCCTAAACCCTGAGATCCTTAAACCCTAAACCCTAAACCCTAAACCCTGAGATCCTTAAACCCTGAACCCCTGGGCCTGAGAGCAGCCGCGAATCTCGGCGCTCTGGCTTGGCATAAGGATCTCCTGAAGTTTAGCTTTAAAGGGCCCCTAAACCCCTAAAGCCTGTAGAAGCTGAAGCCGTTGTAGAAACCCTTATGTCAAAGGGCTCACGGATGAAGTTAGGGGCTTGGGGTTTAGGGCTTGGGGCTCCGAGCTTCGATATTGAGTCGGCTTACAGTCTCCGTGTAAGAGGGAGTTTATGGTTTGGGGTTTGGAATTTCCACTGTCTGGATGGGCAGCTCAATCGCCACCGGCTCTGAGAGTCGATGAAATCAAGTTCATTTGCTAGATTGGTGATGGGCGCGTGAGGTCTCTCTCTCTCTAACAAACCGGTCTCCACGTCCCTGGGGTCGTCCCGCTTCGGCGCAGCTAGACTAGGCAACAGCCGAAGAGCGCTAGAAGAACAGGCACTTTCTGCACGAATCGTCGGCTGCCAGCTTGATCGGCATGCCAGTTTTCATGTTTCGACATCAGTCGGTCAGAAAAGGAGGCAGCGAACCTGTTGCACTTTGGCCCGCCCAGAGCCTACCTAGAATGACGCCATATATTAGACCTTTTCAACCCCAAACAACTAAATTAGGGGGTCACGAAAGAGGCCGTCAACATGGAAAGTCAGTGGTTGGGCATGGACACACAGCCCGAAACCCTAAAACTACCAGACTTCCAACGTATTGGAAACTCCGAAATGGTACATCCCACCATATCCCAAATTAGGGACCTTTGCTATAAGGGTGCAGCCTCATCTTGGGTTCCTTACAACGGGACCCTGATTGAGGGAACTACCCACATCCTACACTGTATGGGTTAACATAAGCCCCTCAACCCTAAATCCTAATAGCCGAGGGACCCTGAAGGGACACCCTAAAGTAGGCAGCTCAAACTGGGTTTAGGGTTCGGGTTTGCATGCTCTACGCACGTCCTCACGTCCTCTTGCAACAGGAGCGAGACAACAAAGACTCCAAAGAAAGATCCCGCACAAAACAACTTCTTGTTCGAAAACTCGACCACATCCTACACTACCCCATGACCCGTCTGAAACCTTCCAAGACTTTGCAGCGACAAACCCACCAGCAACAAAAGACTAAGAAAGACACAGCCTTAACAACCAAAAGCTCGACCTCCGTGTATACAGAATTGCTACTTGCATCCATACATACTTGCGTAGCTACATACATACGTGCTATGCATGCATGCATGCATGCATGCATGCACACATACATAAACCCTAAGGCCTAAAGCCTACACAAATACACATATCAGTCTAAACATAAATATGAATATACCTACATATATACAAATATGGGTCAACAGCGAACACAGAGACAGAAAGCAAAAAGAGAGAGAGAGAGAGAGCCGCGGTCCTGCGGCTCTGCGAGTGGCGGGCGAGCCTGTTTTTTGGGGCGTGTGCGGGGCTCCGGGGAAGGGCTTGGCTTGGGTGCTTTCCAGTCGCGCTTCTGATGGATTTTAAAATGTTTAGGGTTTGGGTGTCTTTATTCCTACTTGTCGGGTATCATGGGGAACTAAAGGTTGGAATTATACTACCCCAAAAAGGTTAAAGGTTACCTACTCCACTTCTAGGTATTCGGCTCTTGGGGTTCCATGGCGTTCTGCTGCTTCGTCTTTTGGTTTTGTACGGGCTTGGCAGGGGTTTAAATAGGTTTAGTTTAGTTCTGCAAGGCTCTTCTGGCTTCCGGCTCCTGTAGCTTCACTTCTTGAGCCTAGGCCTCTGCTGTGTGGCGCTTGCTTTAAAAAGGAGCTAAGGCTCAAGGCTCAAGGCTTTCAGGGTCTCAGGAATCACAGAGGGTTTTCGTTTTCAACCTTTTCGGTTGGTGTGTGGGGGTAAGTAAGGTTGAAGGCAAGGGCTTCAGGGCTGTTAGAGGGGCCTTCGGTGTCTTCAGGGGTTTTGGGTTTTGCTTTCTGGCTCACAGGGTTTTAGCATTCACGCTTGGTCAACACGTTGGGTAACATACTACCTTCAAAAGAGCGCCTTCTATCGTCTTATGTTACTTGTATTCTGATCTGATCAGCGTACTTGTTGTGTGAAGGCCGGTATAACTATTCACCAGGAGTGCTAGCCTTTATCCACTTTTGATTTCCCACAGTCTCGAGACATTTACACAACTCATCATCTTATTGTTGCAGGTAGATAAGTTGAGTAGCAGACATAGAAGATGCGGTTCTCTTTGTTCGGACTTAGCCGGCATGTGAACAGTCCGACACTTTGGGACTTCTCAATGAGAAAAAGCACCGACATCGAAGGATGAAAAAGCAATGTCGCTAGGAGCGCCCGGCTGCCACAAGCCAGTCACTTGCTTCGCTACTGCTCTGACACCTCTAGCTGAAACAGATCAGTAGGATCAAACCAATGAAGCTCGTCCTCAACTTGAGGTTTTCCGGTTTAAGATTCAAGGTATAGAGTGTAGAACTCTACTTCCTGTTCAGGGTGCACGGTCTCGACCCGGGGTCGTCAAAGCTCGAAACACCCAAACAAGTGCAAAATTTCAGTTTCATAGGGGTGCAATATCATCCCACAAAGTGCCTAGTATGCTCACTCAGCTACTAAGGTACTAATTCGAACACGACTTTCAGCGACATTGCAGTATACTATAAAGACTGCAAGCAGGATTGATAAACAAAACCCTAAACCCTATAGAACCCCTAAACAGTCCTCCCAACGCTTATGCTCTACGGCTTATCGGTCCAGTAGGCATGCCAATGCTCGCAAAGGCCGTGGGCAACAAACCCGTGGGCAAATGGCATAATGAAAGGGCCTTAATAATTAGAAGAGGGTTCCTTTAAAGGAGTCTATAGGAGTTACTACAAGGGTACGATAACTAGAATAGGGTTTTGAGGGGTTTCTTATACTATACGTTTTATAAGGAACCCCAAAATAGTATAGGTAATCATGAAGCCCCTCTATTAGATCGCTCACCGCAACCCAAAAGCCAGGTCTCAGGGCTATGACCGACCATAAGCCCAAACCTTCACTCCAGCACCTGAGTCTGGCCACGTGAACCCCAAGGGTTTAGGGTACCCCAAACCCTACACCCCTGAACTTGACGAACCCTACACCCTGACGAAGTGCCAACCCCCTAAACCCTAAACCTCCAAGAACCCTAGACCCTAACACCAGCCCGGCACCGGGGACAAGACGGTCTCGCTCCAGCCCTTGTGCCACTGCTCCATGAGCAGCTGGATCACCTGTGCCCACGGATTTTGGATTGTTATGAATTTCGGGTTAAGGGCTCGAAATCAAGAGTTCAAGGTGTTGCGGGGTCGAATCAGGAGTGGTAGGTCTAGTGAGACTAGTATTCAATACAGTTGCCGCCATGACTAGAGCAGATTTATACGATATCATCATGTGGGGAGTTGCAACAGACTTGAACCGACACTTGTCGAGGCTCCCGTGTTGAGGCTTTGGGATAGCCGCAGCAGCTCGGTGCTGCGGATTTAATATGTTGACTGAGGGTTTGAAGGTGCCAGGGTCCAGGGCGTAGGATTTGGGGGGCAAGCAAACGGCACCCCCATGATCGGTCAAGGGTATAGGGTTTAACTGGCACCCTTTCCCCGCAACCCTAAAACCCTAAACTCGAAAATCAAAATGAAGCTCTTGTGGGTGGTGAGACACGTCAAACATCGGAGACCTGTACAAACTTTGCCGAATAGCGGACTGCTTACGATGTGCCTACACGCAAAAATCGGTGAGTGAAAATCTGCAGGCTGCTGGGTAGTTGGATGCCCTCCAGGCTCTGGTTGCACATGTCGCCAAACGTCAAACTCTGCAGGCTGCTGGGTAGTTGGATGCCCTCCAAGCTCTGGCTGAACATAGCACCAAGCGTCAAACTCTGCAGGCTGCTGGGTAGTTGGATGCCATCCAAGCTCTGGTTGAATTTGCCGCCACACGTCAAACTCTGCAGGCTGCTGGGTAGGTGGATGCCCTCCAGGCTCTGGTTGAACATGTAGCCAAACGTCAAACTCTGCAGGCTGCTGGGTAGTTGGATGCCCTCCAGGCTCTGGTAGAACTGCGCGCCAAACGTCAAATTCTGCAGGGTGCTGGGTAGTTGGATGCCATCCAAGCTCTGGATGAACTGCGCGCCAAACGTCAAACTCTGCAGGGTGCTGGGTAGTTGGATGCCATCCAAGCTCTGGTTGAACNTGAACTGCGCGCCAAACGTCAAACTCTGCAGGGTGCTGGGTAGTTGGATGCCATCCAAGCTCTGGTTGAACCTGCCGCCAAACGTCAAACTCTGCAGGCTGCTGGGTAGTTGGATGCCCTCCAGGCTCTGGTTGAACATAGCACCAAACGTCAAACTCTGCAGGCTGCTGGGTAGTTGCATGCCATCCAAGCTCTGGTTGAACCTGCCGCCAAACGTCAAACTCTGCAGGCTGCTGGGTAGTTGGATGCCCTCCAGGCTCTGGTTGAACTGCGCGCCAAGCGTCAAACTCTGCAGGTTGCTGGGCAGTTGGATGCCCTCCAAGCTCTGGCTGAATTTGCCGCCAAACGTCAAACTCTGCAGGCTGCTGGGTAGTTGGATGCCCTTCAAGCTCTTGTTGAATTTGCCGCCAAATGTCAAACTCTGCAGGCTGCTGGGTAGTTGGATGCCCTCCAGGCTCTGGTTGAACTGCGCGCCAGACTCCAAACTCTGCAGGCTGCTGGGTAGTTGGATGCTCGCCAAGCTCTGGTTGAACTGCTCGCCAAACGTCAAACTCTGCAGGCTGCTGGGTAGTTGGATGCCCTTCAAGCTCTGGTTGAATTTGCCGACAAACGTCAAACTCTGCAGGCTGCTGGGTAGGTGGATGCCCTCCAGGCTCTGGTTGAACATGTAGCCAAACGTCAAACTCTGCAGGCTGGGTAGTTGGATGCCCTCCAGGCTCTGGTTGAACTGCGCGCCAAACGTCAAATTCTGCAGGGTGCTGGGTAGTTGGATGCCATCCAAGCTCTGGTTGAACTGCGCGCCAAACGTCAAACTCTGCAGGGTGCTGGGTAGTTGGATGCCATCCAAGCTCTGGTTGAACCTGCCGCCAAACGTCAAACTCTGCAGGCAGGCTGCTGGGTAGTTGGAGGCCCTCCAGGCTCTGGTCGGACCAGTGGCCGAAGGTCAAACTGTGCAGGCTGCTGGGTAGTTGGATGCCATCCAAGCTCTGGTTGATATTGCAGGTGAGTGATGCGGTTTCGCTCAGTGCAACTACTTCAGACGGAGGCAGAGTCTTTTCCGCGATGAGGCGCACTCACAGCATCGCGACACGACCGGCGCCAAGCTTCCGCACCACGTACCAAATCTCTTCGTGCTGGGCTTGAGGCATCAGCAGCCGGCGCTGATCGATGACACAACCACCGGATGTCAGCACAAGTAACAGTGCAGGGTGGCCAACTTTGGCTTCTGCTACATCCCGGCCCGTTTCGCCAGAGTTGACCTCCAGCTCAAAGCTGGAACCTGCCAGGCCACGAATGCTCACGGTCTGCTTGGCCCTTTCCAGACCGGCCTCTGCAGACTGCGAGAAGCTCAAGATCTGCTGCATGGTGCCTCCGCCCTGCATGGAATCGGCCATGGCGTTGGCGGTGCTTCCTTGAAGTGCTCAGATCACAAGCCCAGTAGCTCTAAGCACTCAGAAGTCATGGGTTTAGGGGTCAGGGGGTGCAGAAGTTTTAGCAAGCTAGTTTAGGGTTCAAGGTTTAGGCCGCTCTATAGGGCTTGAGGCTCTACTGTAAGGTTCGGGATGTGCGGGCGTTGGGGGTTTAGGTTTCGCGCCATCGCCTTTCACGATTCACTGCGTTTTTCGCGGGGTCTAGGGCTGAATTTAGATGGCCGTCTGGAGTCCAAGTGAGCTCACCGGATGAGCGCTTGAAAGATGTGCAGGAAATCCGAGATAATACCGCGCTCTATTTGGAGGTTTATCGGACTTAGGTAAGTAGAGCTTCGGGGTTGAGTGTGCAGGAAGTCCCACCTGAAACATCAGGGGACGAGCGTGAAGGCCCAAGTGGGCCGGGAGGGCCCTCAGAAGCCACCCGAAGCCCTACTGCAATCTCTATAATCCCTACCTGGACCCTAAGAAACCTACCCTTTAGGGCTCTCTGTTATGATTTCCTGATATGAGTCATGTTATTTGGGGGTTGGTAACCCCCAAACCCCACCAAGGCCCAAGCTTTCTTGCCCGGAGGACTGGACACAAAGCTCAGGGCGCGAGCTGATGCAAGTTTCGGCTGATTGCAAACGTCCTATGGGCCTAAACCTAAGCACCTGGAAACGAAGGAGAAATTAGCATCCAAGGCGTTTCTTCTTCCTTCTGCCCCCTTCCTAAGGCTCCATGTGCCTACATGGCTTACACTTCAGCCTTGAAGAGCCGTCATAAGACCCTAAACCCCTAAACCTTGCAGGGGTTTAGGGCTTAGGGTATATACGGTATGAGCACATGGAGCCTTACAGACCCGAGGCTTGCCTGAGATCCAAGAGGCCTTGCGCTCGAACTTCCTGCTGCCTGTGCACGAGGGATTAGGGTTACAGGCTTATGGGGCTATATGCCTATATAGGGTTATAGAGATATTCGGCTATAGGGCTGAGGGGGTTTAGGACTTAGGGGCTTGGGGTTTAGAGTTATTATAGGGATCAGGGTTACAATGTAGGGTTCTAGCGCTACAGGGTTTACGGACATGTGGCTCTTTGGGGTTGTAGGGTTTTGGCAGGGTTTGTCGAAGCCGGTGGCTTGTGAAATGGTTGCTTTTGAGGGTTGGGCCGAAATGCAAGATAGTAGATTCATAATGGAAGTTTGGGCCCTAAGGATTTATACTGCATACTATCAATGACGGCCATATGGGAGAGCCTAGCAGCCATTGATGATACACGGGCCGTGATAACTAGACTAAAGTTCCTTTCATGGTTCCTTTAAGTAAGGATTCTATAATGAAGGTTAGTATAAGTCCCAGCATACCCTTTTAGTTCTAGACTAAGGGCTTGGGGTTTGGGGTCTAGGGTTTCAGGTCAGACTCTAGAAGCCTTACATGGGTTTAGGGTTAAGGGTTTAGCCAACAGTCCGCCCAATCAAAGCTACCCGACGAGCAAATCAACGCCCAATGCCCTAAACACAAAAGACCCAGCATCCTTAAAGACTTTCGCCATCTTGACCCACCGCAAGCGCAGATTTTCCCATAAGCCCGACACCCCCCCCCCTTCCCCACATGCCCGAATGTTCCTAAACCCAAATAAACCCACAACCCAACATCCCAAAACCTAAGCCCGAAGGAGAAATCTCAAGTCTCGCAAGCGGCAAGCCTATCGTCCCCGACATCGGCCTGATGGACGAGGCACCCAAGTGGAGGGATCTTCGCTGGCCAAGTAGTTGTAAGCCTTGCAGTCGAAAGTCGAGGGTTTGATGTCTGGGGTTTAGATTTTTGGGTTTTGAGAGGTATTTTTTCAAGCCTTGAAGTCAACCTCCCTTAGCGGTCGAGTGCTCCAAAAAACTATTTCTTCAAGGTGGGGTTTAGGGTCAAGGCTTTGGGAGTTCAGGAAATCCTCCACAAACTGTGTTTGATGGCATATTATGTAAGCCTTTCGTGTCTCTGTCCGTCTCAACTCTGAAGAGTTCAGGTATGGGAGTTTCCCAAAATTCAAAATAAGGAACCCAAATATAGTACCCTAGATAATAGGATCCCTATTATAAATATCCCCAAATAAGGTACCCCTAATGATCGGAAACTCCCGTATACCGTATGGCTCAGGGCTTGTCAAGGCTTACAAGTTGAGGGCTTTGAGGCTTCAGGGTTTAGGACTTGTGCTTACGGCGCCCGGCATTTTTTTGGGGGTCTCCTTCCTGGGTTTAGGGTTTAGGGTTTAGGGTTCTATACACCCAACTCACCCCTGACATGATCACCGAATCTGCCGGAATCTCACAGCCCCAGTAGAAAACGAAAGCCTATGTAAGCCCTTGATCCTCATTCCTTAACCCCTGAAACCCTACTCCTAAGCCATGAACAGTAAAACCCAAACGGACCCCTTGTGCACTACAGAGTACCAATAACACCGTCCTGAACCCTAAACCCGGAACCCCTAAACCCTTAACCCCTAAGCCCTAAACCCCTGAACCCCCTAAAGCCCTAAACCCTTAACCTCTAAACCCCTGAACCCCTACACTCCTAAAGCCCTAAAGGCCTAAATTTCAGTGAACCAGAGGGTCGCCTCCTCACCATCCGCTGCAGCCCCCTGAGGACGGAGGGCTTGCACCACCTGAGATCTTTCAGGGGTTCGGGGCTTGGGGTCGAGGACGGAGTTCTGGGCTTTTGGGGGTAGGGCTGTGAGGCTTAGGTTTTTTGGGCCTGGGTTTCTGGAGTTCCGGTGATTTCGGGAGTTCCAAGGTTGGGCTCTATTATATTAAAGAAAGCTAAACCCAGATTGTAGAACCCTTACAGGCACTTCCTATATCGCAACCCCTGATTCCTAAACCCCTAAACCCTCAACCCCTAAACCCTCAGCAGTAAACGTCTGTGGGAAGCTTGGATGAGCGGCGCCCGCCAAGCTGCTTCTCCTCGAGGGGCTGCTCAAAGCCCTTGGACGTCCCGTTGTCTCTTAAGGTGAATAGGGTTTAGCGTTGGGGTGTAGGGTTTAGTTGGTGTTTAGAGGTACCGCGTTTAGGGTTGACGGTTTGCGGTCTGGGGCTTAGTGTTCAGGTTTCTTGCTATTAGTGCAGTGCGTGAGTTTAGTGCATTACGGGCTGAACTACAAGAGGCTCTCAATTAGTGAACGCTGTCTTCGAAGGGGAAGCCCTACACCCGACACCTTAAATCCGAAACTCCACATCAGAAAAGGCATCCTCTAAGCACCAAAGAGGTCTTATGATTGGCCGTTTAAACCTCTAGACCCTGAACCACTTATGATGCCACGGCATCTGGGCTTGGGGTCTAAACGGTCTGGGGTTCAGGGTAAGGATAAAAAGGGCCTCGAAGAGCTGAAACTTTCAAGTTGTAGGCAAGGTCCCGACCGGAGTACATCGGATTCCGTCAGGACCGACATGGAAGCATCAGTCCTAAACCCGATGACCCCTACGACTACGAGAAGCTCGAAGCTCTCTAAACCCAAGCTGCAAACTCTATAAGCCCTCAAAACCTACTAAGCTCTAATCTGTAAAACGTACAAGCATCGAACCGCATGTACCGTACCTACCCGCGATGCGCTCTCAAACCCCAATCTATATAAGCTCTCATGGTTGAATCTTATTTCGGAGCCCCATGTCCGAAGAGGACAAACTGAGGAAACTACGGACATTTTCCAAATAAATTACAGGGTTTTTCGATGGTTCTAGTAGGATTTTGGCCTTTGGGGTGTTCGAGCGAGAGCTTGGGTGGTAAAGCCTATAAAGCCTAAAGCCTAATCCTAAAGCCACAAAGACGGGCCTGAATAATCAGTAGCAATGTACTCTTTTCCAGAAAAATTGGACCACCCAAACGCACATTCCAATTAGTAAGGCCTCTATATTATGCCAAGTGGCGGCGTGATGCTCTCGGACGGTTTGAGGCTGTTCGAGGGCTTCAAGCTGCCAGAGCGCTTCAAGCTGGCCGAGGGCTTCAAGCTGCCAGAGCGCTTCAAGCTGGCTGAGGGTTTCAAGCTGCCCGAGGGGTTCAAGCTGCCAGAGCGCTTCAAGCTGGCCGAGGGTTTCAAGCTGCCCGAGGGTTTCAAGCTGCCAGAGGGCGTCAAGCCTTGGCAGCTTGTGATGCAGGATTCAAGGATTTATAGGGCTCAGGGTTTAGGCGGGTTTGGGGCTTCATTCAGGCGCAGAGCCACCATCAGCAAATTGTAGGAACGACGAATTCGGCCGCTATCATCTCAGTAAGTGAAGAGCTTTTAGCAATTCCGAGAAACCCTTAACAACAAGCATCCGAAGCTCCAACCCCAGCTGAACCCTAGGCCCTAAACCGCCTGAACCCGAAGCCCCGAATTCCGGAAGCCAAAATCACTTCATGCCTACTGAGGGGGTTTTCAGGTCGGGTGTAGGATGCGATTGCCACGCTTCTCGATCTAAGGGCTATCATATGACGTTCCCCGTTGTACCCATTGTGGAGTGTGGGGGCGGTGGGGCTGCAAATCCGGGGTCCACATTAGTCCCAAACCGTAAACGCCTGAACCCCCCAAACGAAAGCACCTGAAACATGGAAGCTGGAGAAAAGAAGGCGCCCTGTTTGAGGACCCCGAGTAGTAGGATTCTTTTTTACGACCCTTGAATAGGGCGCCCTACTCTACTTCTAAGAAACCCATCCAAAACTAAAGCCCTTGACAGATCTCCATAGAACACTTATAAAGCACCTTCTCACTCTAAAGGCCGAAGCCAATCCAAAACCCCAAACCCTTAAACCCAAGCTTAAAACGCCCAGGCCCAAAAACCCAACCAAAGTTCTCCAAGCCAGGCGGAGGATCTAAACTGTAGACCCTACTCCCCAAAACCCTCAAACCCTGCTGCACACCCGAAGCCCCGAAGCCCCCAGTGGCAGGCGGAGGGCTGCTGGAAGGATTTAAACTCCCCGAAGGTCGGAGACTGCCGCTGCTAGCCGGCCCCTGGACCTTGAGGGCTTTAGGGCCTTCGACGGGGCTTCAGGGCCATTTAGGGTTTGAAGGGTCTTAAGGTTTAGGGTGTAGGGTTTCGGGGCTTGAGGGCTCTGAGGTGAAATTAGGGTTTTGGGTGTAATTAGGGTTTTGGGGCTTTTAGGGTTTTAAGGTTTAGGGTTTTGGGTGTAGGGTTTTGGGGCTTCAGGGCTTTAGGGTTTCAAGGTTTAGGGCGTTTTTTTTTTGTAGGGTTTTGGGGCTTTAGGGTTTTAAGGTTTAGCATCCTCAAAACACCGCCGGCCTTCCCCTTCATCAGGGCAGCGAGGCCTTTGACCTGTCCGGTTCGAAGCGTCCAACGGAGAGCAGGGCTTTGACGAGGTCTTTCGAGGGCTTATGGGACTTTCTTACCACACGGGTTCTTATAAGGGCTTTGACGATGTCTTTCGAAGGCTCATGGGATTGTCTTAAGGGCTTAGGATCAAAGCCCCAAACACTACATCCCACGACCCAAGCCCTTCAGCCAGCTCGAAAGCAGCGACGCTCTGAAATCCAACTTAACCAACAATTTGAACACCGTCAATGCCAAAGCACTATGCCAAAGAAACAAAGCAAGACCGAACGAGCAAGAACTCATTACAGACACCCTCGACCCTAAACCAATTTACAGAATCAAGCTACTAAATCCACAACAAGAGCCGAAGCTGCGGAAGCCTTGTTCACGGAGCGTTTCCATCGAGCCACATTCTCTTTGGATCGCACCTCGCCTTGATTTTCAGCGCAAGGCTTTTCAAACATCACGGGTCTTGTAAGGTGTTGAAGGTCCAGGTGTATCTGTTAATCTTGTCTCCGAGGGTTGAGGTCCTTGTTTATTCTTGTAAGATGTTTGAATCGAAGGCCCCGGGTTTAGTTTAAATGTAAATTAAGCTTCAAGCCTTGAGGATTGAGGCTCAGCGTCTACCTGTGTCTAGGGTGAGGCCCTTCCAGCTTGAGCAAAGCATCCAGAGCCGACTTTTTATCCGGGGTCCACACTGCCTGTGCCTCACAACCCTTGCAGCAGAAGACCCATCCCCAAACCCAAAGCCCTAAACCCGACAAAGAAACCCCAATCCTCGAACTCCAGTTTGATCTTGGCCCATAAACCACGGTACCGTTCTTTTCTAGCAAATACTGCTGGACGTATAGGCCGAACCAGTGTTGACAAGAATAGATTTCATCTAGGGGCTGTTATTCCAATGCTATCAAAGCTTCGACAGTCATCAAGTTCATACGCCATATGCACGCGTATTTACTTCCAGATTTTTAGGCCGCCTTTGGGGTGACAGGGAGGGGATTTATTCCCGAGGGCTCTACAGAAAGCCTTGTGTAGGGTGTACGGTTGCCTTAAACAACCAAACCCCAAACAACCCCTAACCCTTTGACACCCCTAAACCATCCAACACGTGAACAGCCTAAACACCCCAATGAACCCCCAATCTCATAGAGCTCTTATAGCAACCCTTACAGAATCCTTAAGGGAAGCCTTCAAATGAAGCCTAGAGACTTGGGGTTTCCCAGGATTCCAGCCACTGTTTCCAGGAATCGTCGTTGGTTTCCCCCTGGATTTGAACGAGCTTCGCCCGCCAGGCCTCTCGGTTGCTTGCTTGCTTGGCTTCCCTCTCTCTCTCTCCCTCTCCCTCTCGCTGTCTCTCTCTCTCTCTCTGTGGCTATCCCTCGCCCTGTATCGTTACGTCTTTACACATATTCAAGAACACAGCGGGATACACACACATACACATACATATATATATATATATATATGTGTGTATATATATTTACATACACGCACATGAGTTTACACATATATATATATATATATATATATATATATACATATATATATATATACATACGCACACATGGGAGTTTGTCCTTGATTACCCATCAATCCTTTTCTCGCGTACGTACTTTAGTGTGTTCGCTTATGCGGCTGTATGTGTAGTTTGTACCCTCTAGGTTCGTTACAGTCATCGCTATTTGCATTCTTCGCCCGTGTTTTCTTGGGGAATGCGAAGAACAAGGACCACAGCAAGCACGAAACTGCATTTGACTCGGAGGGGCCTGAAGTACCAGAATAGGTCGTCAGGTGGATCATGCATTATAGCCACAAGGCAGTTCACTTGGATTGATTATTTCTTGTTCAGACCTCCATACCGTGGTTCCTGGGGGTGGATTTGGAGGTGTGTCCGAAGCCTCCCGCCAGGCTTTCGTGGCATCATGTTACAAGTCCTGAGACTGGCACCTGGGCCAATATAGGGGCAGTTATCAGTACAGTATAATTCGCGGAGCCAAGGACAGTAGTATTTCGAATAAGGTATTAAGTATTCCCTAGCAAAATTCTGTGAGGAATCTTTTCGGGGATGGCTGCGTTTAACCCACAACCAAAATACAACTGTACACCTTATACAAGCCCAATAAATCCCAAGCCCAAAAGCCTAATACCCCCCCCAGCCTGCCGCGTCTCCGGCAGCGCCTGTCGCAAGAACGTGGCCGCGGTGAAGCTATCCGCATTTGCCGACTCTTTCGCCTTGCTTGAGGGCTTTCAAGGCTTAGGGCTAAGGATGTTGAGGGTTTTGGGTTTAAGGTGTGAGGCTTGGGGTTTGTATTGGGTTTAGGGTTCCTTTGAGGCTATCAGGGTTACCATAAGGGTTACCATGCTTCTTCAAAGGGTCTAAGTGCGATTAACAGTGTTGGGGTCAACGCACCTGTTCAGACCCTTTGGGTGTGGGCGGCTGGCTTCAGGGGGTGGAGTTTGAGCTCAACGGTATCGTACATGGAGCCTCTGCTCTTCCCTGGATTTCGGTGAGGAGTTTCAGACTGCTTCCTAGCTTCTGAATAAAATAAGGGAGAGGGCGGAGAGCGTTAGGATATGCGGCTCTGACTACGCCACTGCATGAGAGCCTCTGGGATTCCACGTTATTTTGAAAGCCGGTCGGTTTCAGACAATGTGCTTTAAACCATGGGCAGGCCAAACTCCAACCCCAAAGTTGCAAATGTCGACACCATCAACCATAGTTACATAGTTCACCCGAAACGCATAAACTCTAGTGAACTTTATCCTGCGGGTTCAGCAATTGACATAGTGATATACGGCTTATAAAAAGGCTCATAAAGGAATAACAGCTTCGTTCATTGATGGGGTCCGTCTTAAGGGCTTGGGATTCTTGGGCACTTGCCTTGGCAACGAAGATGTGCTGAGCCTGGTCAGCGATTTGACTTCCGTCTTTGGGAAGGCTTAGGGGATGAATCCTGAACCCTAAACCCTAAACAAACCCTATACTAAACTCTGAGCCACGCCCTAAACCCTAAACCGTAACAGCAACCCCAAACATCTCTAAACCTTAATACTTCGAGTTTTTGGATGAAATCCCCAAAGTCTGCGCTTCGGGCCGAGGTCACTTGAAAATCCTGCACTGTGGTTCTGGAACTTCATTGAAAGCTACCATAAAACAGCAAGGACTTTACGGGTAATATTTACTCTAGATTCATAGTATGGCAACTTAAACTCCCTTAATGTGGCGGCCCGCTTAATATACCCCCCCCCTCCCCCCGACCAACACTTTTGGCTTGAACAGTCTGGTGTCAGTGACCCCTCGGACCGGGGTCAGGGTCTGAGTGGCTTTGACTTTGATTAAGTTAGAAGGGAATTGGGGGGTCCGGGGTTTGGGGGCTGGCTTGGGTGCAGGGTCTGCGGTTCTGCGCGAATGAGAATGCCGCGGTCGGGTCTAGGGATCACCAACAGCTCGAAACCAAGCCTCGATCACTCCAAGAAAACTACCAAGACTACAAACTCTTCATTTTGAAGACTTTGGCCCTCCAACCTACAGTCCCCTCCACAATCGACCACGTCTGAGGCCTGGTCCAGTACTGTACAGTAGTGCAGTAGTAGGACAGTAAGAGTACAGTAGCAGTACAGTTTAATAGTACAGTAGTAGTAGTACAGTAGTAGTACCGTAGTAGAACAGTAGTAGTACGGTAGTACAATAGTAGTACAGTAGTACAGTAGTAGTACAATAGTAGTGCAGTACGAGGGTTTAGGAGTACCTGGAGCTGTTTGGCGGGGTTTGGGGTTTGGGGATCACCAAAAGCTTGAAACCAAAGACACGGTCACTCCAAGATAACTACCAAGACAAAAAAACCCTTCATTTTGAAGACTTTTGCCTCCAACCTACACTCCCCTCCACAATCGACCAGAGGCCTGGTACTGTACAGTAGCACAGTAGTAGGACAGTAATAGAAAAGAAGTTCAGAAAATCCACCAGCCAAAAACAAGGCATTAATTAGGACCGCGTTTTTTGGCACCGGCTCGAATAAGGAAAAAAACGCAGTATTTAGGCCCATTGGATTAAACGGGCCGCCACATTAGCAAGAACGCGGGATCTCGGGGTGTGGGGTTTAGGAGGTGAGGACTCTAGCACCTTGCAAGACTCACCCTATGAAACCCACCAATCTAGGGGCCTTAGCGACTAAACTAAACATCATAGTTCGATTATGTTAAGGAGCCCTAAGGAATAGTCCTACTAAAGTACTAGGCTCAGGCCCCTGCATTACACTACATACATACATGAATACGGTGATACTATATGAAGGTTCGTACAAAGCAACATAAGCCCAACACAAAAAAAACATTATAGAACCACTGCAAAGCCATGTAGAAACCTATACAACCCATATACGCCTCTCTAACGCCACACAGAATCCGATACAAAACCACAGAGCCATGCAGCTAACGCCTCATAAACTACAGATAAAAGCGCAACATTGGATCCGTCTGACGTTTGGAGCCTCATGGGCCATGTCTCGAAGCAGCTTGTATGAAATGCAGTCCGCACCAACCTGAAATGGGTCTGTCTTTAGGACGGCTTCAAGGGCTTCTTTACGCCTAGCTTTTGGAGGACCGTAGTAGGGATTCAAAGTTTGAGGGTGAAGGATCCTATAGGGTTGCGGGCTTTGGAGTTTAGGACTCAGCGCTTCAAGGGTTTAGGGTTTAGGGTCTAGGGTCTGGGGTTTCGGGTTTGTGCACTAGCTATAAAGGCGCCTGTTGGTTGTACAATACAACGGCTTATGGTTTAGGGTTTAGGAACTCTGGGTCTCTGGGGTTTGGGGTTTAGGGCTTTAGGAGTTTGGGGCTTTCGGGTGCTGGGGGTTGAAGGGTTTACAGGGCTGTAGAATTGGGAGCAAGCGCCATCACAGAGCTTTGTGAATTCGGACGTTCAAGGGCCCAAGGGCCCTAAACACCCGGAACTTCAAGCATGCAATAAAAGGCTTCGCCAGGGTACTAGAGAAAAATCGCAAGGCCATGAGCCCCTCAACCCATGAACTCTGAACCCACAACCAAAAATACCTAAACCCAAGAGTTCCAGAACTGATGCACTGCCTTTATTTCTCTTCAGGTTAGCTGCAGCAGCTGCCAGTGTTCGATGGCACCAGTGGTCTGCAACCTTGGACAGCTGATCCTGGCTTTCGCAGTTTCACCTATACCTGACCCTACATGATAAGCCCCAACTCCCACATGCCTAAAGCCCCAATCTCTGAACCCTAAACCCTTAATGGAGAAGTCCAGTATAGCAGCGGTAGTACGTTTAATAAGACTAGGCCTTTGGGGCATGTGTAATTCCAACATAAGGATGCTAGGTACATATTATCACTGCTTTCCGCCTCTGCACTGGAGAGTTCGTCGAGGCCTATGGAGACATCCGCACACGATCGTGAGCACCAAAATTCACAACTCTCTCGCGCTCTCTCTCTCTCTCTCTCTTCTTTGCGTCTGCCTGTCCGCTCCTGTATGTGTGAATGTATCTATGCGCGCATTCGTGCATGTATGCATGCCTGCATGCATGCACATGCATGCATCTATATATGTATGTATGCATGAGTGTATGTATGAATGCATGTATGCATGTATGCATGTCTGTATGTCTGTATGTCTGCATGTCTGTATGTATGTATGTAAGTATGTTAAAATGCCGTTACAGATGCAAGAAAGGACGATGGGCATATGTAGATGTGCGCGTGCATGCATGCATGCATGCATGCTTGCTTGCTCGCCTGCTTGCTTGGATGCAGCAGAACATACGCGTCATGTGTATGTACCTCATATACCGTGTGTGGTGCAGGGGTTCTGCACTGCGTACCAAGATGCGCCCATAGAAACACAAGAGCGAGAGGGAGACAAGGGTATCTGCACGGGTCATACGGATGTGTATAACACATGTCTGCACAGAGTCTCCTTCTTATGACTATCTTGACCTATCTAGCTCTATCCAGCCAGAGTAACTATGAGCCCAAACGATGGACCCGCAACCTTGAACCTTTAATACCGTAGAAGCAGGCAGTCCTTCAGGTGATTAGACTTCATGTGCTGCTTCTGCGAGCACTTGACCAACTCGGAGAAGTTGCTCAGCAGGGCCTCGCCAGTCCCCCCATCCCATCGCTTTCAGGGTCTCGGGCTCCTTTAAAGGGTGCGATAAACAAACACTACTGTAAGGGTTTCATAATTTCGCCTGCGGACAGGCTCGTACCGTAGGTCTCTCAACCCTAAGAGGCAAAACCTAAACCCTAAACCCTGAACACTTACCACCAATCAAGAGTTATAGCTGTAGACGAACGAAAGAAGTGAGTGAGTGGTGAATGAAAGAGAAGAAAAGAAGAAAAGAAAAAGGAAAAATAAGGCGTGCATTCTTTACCCTTTTTTTCCCTTTTGTTTTCTCTTTTGTTCCTTTCATTACATTTCCTTCTTTCATTAGGATTTAGTTGTCTAGATTACACTTAATTTATAGTTATAGAATCTTCTCACTGTATCCTCCTATAAAATCCCAGTCATCGTTCACCTCTTGTTTATTTCCCTTTCATTGAAAAAGAACAAAGGGCGCGCATTCTTTGCCCCTTTTTCTTTCTTCAATTAAAGGTAAAGGAAACAAGAAGGGGAACAAAGAACCATGTGATTTCCTTTGTGACACTTACAACTAATCCCAATAGAATCTGAGTCCTTTGACCTAAAATCCCAAGGCTACAACAGATCCACCCTAAACCCTAAACCTCATCCATACCTCTCAACCCTCAGCCCGAAGCTCCAAACCCTGAACGCTACACCCGACCTCTCAACCCTCAGCCCTAAACCTTAAACGCTAAACCCAAAAACCCTAAACCCTAAACCCAAACCCTTCTGGCAACTTCTCTACACTCAACCCCGAAACGCGAATCAACTGGGCCTCGCCCCGCCGGTACAGAATCTCACCTCGGCTTCTTTTCGATTTGGGCTTTTGTTTGGCATTACCATTGCTACCGTTATTGCTATTGTCATGTTGATATTATTTTGGCGCTTGCTGCATGTATGTGCGTATGTATGTATGTATACTCCTACATCCAAATCTCTATCCTTATCTATACTATCTATATCTATATGTGTATGTATGTACATACGGGGGTAGGTAGGTATATACATGTAGTGTTTGCATAGAGCTCGCTGTCGGTAGAGGTAGGGTTTAGGGTTCGGAGTAGTATCTGCTTCACTCTATCAGGGTTTTAGGATCCAGTACTCTAGTACTCGAGTGCACGGGATGTGAAGGCACAACATGGCAGACGATTGATGCTCGGCGCTGAGCCGAAGAAAGCAAAAGGCCCGAAATTATCATCTTGATCCTAGTCATTTACCCTACACCCCTAAACCGCCAAAGTCCCTGAAGCCTTTTAATCTCAAGCCCGAAATGCTCAACCTCCCTCTATATATATATATATACATATATACACACACGCACACCTGTATCCATATCTGCATCTGTACCTGTCTCTATGTATGTATCTCTTCTGTGATGTGATATATGTATATATATATATATGTATTTACACGAACATACGGTGTTTGGCGAATATATGTATGTATATGCCGTGCGTGTATAGAGTTCGTTGTCGGTAGAGGTAGGGTTCAGAGTTCTGCGTACTGTCTGCTACTCTCTAACAGGGTTTTAGGATCTAGTGCACGGGATACGAAGGCACAATATGTGAGGCTGCTGAGCCGAAGAAAGCAAAAGGCCCGAAACGACCATCTCGATCCTAATCCTGAACCCTACACGGCTACACCCCTAAACCCTAAATCCCCAAGCGCCCTTCACCTCAAGCCCGAAACCCTAAAACCCCAAACCCTAACACCTTACACCAAAAACCTTAAGCCCCAAACTCAAGGACGTCCTCACCCCTACACCCTAAATCCTAAACCCTAAATTTCCTGGCAGGCGCAGTTTGTCCACGGGCGCCGCTCAATGTCGATGCTCTGCTCCTGGAGTTTCTTCTCCCAGACCTGAGCATCCAAAAAAACACACACGGGGGCCTGAAATTTAGAACTCGGAAAACCCCTAAACCCTAAACCCTAGTTCTTATGAGGCGTCCTTTAAAGGCTCTATATCTTGGGGGCCTGAAGATTTAGGAATGGGTTCATAGCTCCGTTGAGGCTTCCTTTATCAATCTATACGGGTTCTATATTTAGGGTTACGAGAAGCGTTCTGTAATGTAGGAGCTATGATAGTTAGTAGCTATATAGAAATAGGCTGGGAAGGGGTATATTCTACTATAGATACATAATTATATAGGCTTTACTCCCATCTATATATATATATATATGTATGGGAATAAACATGTAGATTTATGACCTGCTGTGCATTCGTTGTTCTCATCTTTCCACTTTGCCAAATTCTCGTGGCCCTTTTCGGGCTACTTAGTAGGGGTCACTCGAAAGCTCCTTGGAGAGCCGCCGTTAAGGGAAGTGGGGGTTGATCAAAATTATGGGCCCTTTTGGGGCCTGTATTATAGTATATTCCTTGTACTTCAAAGGACCGAAAAGGGCCCATAATTTTGACCAACCCCCAAGTCGGTCGAGGGAATTAGTCTCCGGACTCACAAGTGTAGGTTCTCAGGGCTTTGGGGTCTCCAGTGGTTCCGGATCAGAGGCCAAACAGGGATTGAGGTTTAGGGTTTAGGTTGTGACAATTCGGATTTACGGGTTCAAAGCTCCTCACAGGTTTTTAACCTCCATCTCCGTGATCAGTTGTGAAATTCCGAACCAGGTCGAACATGTAGGCCCGAGAAGCCTAGAAGCGACATCTCACATCCTGATTCTACGGGCCTTTATAAGTTAAAGCAGGGGCTATATGTAGTCTAATTATGGTATCACTGCTGATGTATTATTCAGACTTCAAAAGTAAGTCGCAGGCTCACACTTGCAGAAACCGATCGTTATTGGCTTCTTGCGCACCTCAGGCCCCCGCCCCCAAATCCAAGATAGGAATCAAAATCCAGCTGCCCTAAACCCTAAACCCAAAGCCTCTAAACCTCGGACCCACAAGCCCTTCCGTCAAAGCACCAATATGTCGTAGAGTCTTCATAGGCTTTAAAGCCCTACACCCTAAAAAAGACCGAACCATGTTCTAAGTTGTATAGATTTTGCACCCTAAGCCCTAAACCCTAAGACCCCACCCCTCTTTACCCCGGGCAACGAGCCTGCTCCAGAAGGTCTTTCAACGACCTGCGGCAGCTCCGATGCCACTTTTCCCTTTGAATTATAATCGTGTTTAAGGTGCGGGTTATAAAAGCGTCCCTGATATACGGAATATTCTGGAAGAAGGAGTGTAGTAATCAGGGGCCTACGCACATTAAGCCTCAGACTCCTAACCTAAGACTTATGTCTGCAGGGCCTTGGGGGCTTGGGACCTTTAGAGTCTTGGAACTGTAGGTTTTGGGGTCTACAGTAGGGCTGGCACCACATACGATCTGCTACCTGGAGTTGATTTTGGGGTGCTGTTCCGGGCAGCTGAATCCTCTTTCGGGTTGCAGGCGTTGCTGGTTCGCCGGATATTAAGGTTTCGAGAAGAATGACTACTCCCCCTTCGAAGCCTAGCATAGACCACACTCCCAGCGTTGACTCCAAGTCTGTGCATCGACCCAAGATCCGGCCACAAAGCCCTAAACCTAAGCCCTAAAAGGCCTTGAAATCCCAAATCCTCGCAACCCAAAACCCTAAAACCCTAAAACCCTTATAGGAGCGATAGGAGTCCCAAAAATTAACCGCAGAAGGCGTCCAGAAGTGACCTCTGCGGCTTCTCGCCCGCTGCGGCCTTCATCGCGTGCCTGGGGCAGGGTCTTAGGGTTTAAGGCCAAAGGTTAGGGTTTAGGATTTCGAGTTTAGGGCCACAGTTTAGGGCTTAGGTGAGGGTTTTAGGGTTTGAGGCCAAAGTTTCGGGCTTAGAGTGTTAGGGTTTAGAGCCAAAGCATAGGGCTTGGGACAGAGGTGCGCAGTTATGGTATACCGAAACCCTCAACAGCAATTCTTTCAAGAAGCTGCTGAAGCTAGGGCAACGGGTAGAGTGTTGTTTGAGGGCCCGGCCCTAGTGCTGGAGTTGATGAGTGACCCCAAATCCGAATCCTAAGCCAAATAAGTCCTAGTCCTGCGCTACCTCAAACCTTTAGTCCGTAAGCCCGTATAGGTACACTCCGAGTCTGACCAAACTCTGCAAATTTTTGTAAACCAAAGCGAAAGGACACACACATAACACCGTAACCCCCAAGCCCCACATGCTAAATCCTACTTGGAGGGTCCAGGGACTTACTGAGTAGTCACTTCACAGAGTTATAAGTACCATATCCCAATAGGATCCCGTTTGAAGGTTACTTAAAATAACTCTACTTATCTCCTACTTACTTCGTCCCCCGGCCCTCCCTTATAGATCCCTTTAAGGAGCCCTACTACGTCCCCCGACCCTCCAAGTAAAACCCTAAACCGTGGACTCCGAAGGCCGCAGTTTCGGACCCCAGGGATATTCGGAGCATCGGCTTCCCAGAGACTCCAATATCCCTTATTTTTTACGGAATATACCGTAAACTATAGTAGGAATATTCCTAATATCCCTTAATTGAGGAATATATCCTAAATTAAAGTAGGATCCTCAATATGATTTAGGGTCTATTCCTTAATTAAGGGATCTTGGAGTCCCTGGGTTATTTGGGGCAGCTCAAGTAGGAGGGGGGATATAGGGTTTAGGATTTTAGAGATTAGGGATTTGGGTTTGGGGATTAGGGTTTAGGGATAAGGGTTTAGGATTTCGAGATTAGGGATTGGGGTTTCTAATTCTGTATTTTGGTTAGGGTTTACGGTTGAGGGCTGTAGGGTTCCTCAACCAGTAACCCACTGGGAAGAGTACATATTTTTTGGTCTAGCCGCATTATACTAGTACAAGGAACCAGAAACCAAGACGGAAGGAAGGATACCACTCAGCATCCTACATAAGAGACAGGGTGCCTTATGGTATGTGGACCCTTACGGTAATAAAGGGGCCTTAATAATTAGAATAGGGTTTTGGGGTATACTATACTATAAGTATAATAAGGAACCCCAAAACAGTATAGGTAATTATGAAGGCCCCTGTAGTAGAGACCCCAACCCTTCAAACGTCGCCGAGGCGCCGATTCGCCAGAGCGCGGGTAGCGGAAGCCACGTCGCCGAGCAACTCACCAGTGAAGGCTTCAACTCCTTTCTTAACGGATCATGGGACTTAGCAAGCACAACTCACCAGTGAAGGCTTCAACTCCTTTCTTAAAGGATCATGGGACTTAGCAAGTAAGGTTATAAGTACTTTATAAGTACTTTCTTAAAAGGGTCATACTTAGTAAGTAAGGTTATAATTAAAAGTACTGTCATTTAATTGGGGCGATAAGTAATTATAAGTATAGTTACTTTGCACATGGGACTTAGTAAGTTTGGTTATGAGTACTCTAATTGGGTCGAGAAGTATTTGTGAGTATGGTTACCTTACTTATAACCCTAGTTGCTAAGCGCATGATGCTTTAAGTTCTAAAGTGGAGCTGTCTCTAGGCTTGAAGGTCTGAGGCTGGTCTGGTTTGAGTTCAGCCCCTGTTTTTTTCTCTGCTTCTGTCAACCGTCTGGTGTGTTGGGCTTGAGTTTCAAGGGGTAGGGCTTTAGGTTCACAGCTTATGGTTTGTCTCTCTGGGATTGGGATTTTCCGCAGCTCTCCCGGATTCTCTCGGTTTCCAGAAGCAGCCCGATCCAGCCACTGCTGGTTAACATAAACACAGAGGCCTTGAATGCTAGAAGAGGGCTTGGAGCATCTTGCTACACTATATGAGTACATCGCAACTCTCAGAAAAGACTGCTGCTGACTATTCAAACCTTTACGATGCCTCAGATAATCTGACCTTCCTAAAATCTGAATCCTAAACCTACTAGTAAACCCTGAACCTCAGGCCCTAAACCCTAACTTGAAACACCACCAATCAGCTCTACACATGCCAACTTCTCAGCGAAGCTCCGACGTCCGCTTGCCGCTGCTGCCAGCCGTCGAAGACATTATCCAGCTTCACCTTATCGTGTAGGGTTTAAGGCTTAGGGCTCAACGTGTTAATTGCGGAGAGGTGCTCGCAAAGTTCTATGTAATCTAAGATCTTCACCACGTTTTCATCATTCCTAAATGGCTACACTATGGTCGGCCACTGTGCCCCACTATCGCGGAGCTACCTTGATACCTGACCCGGTAGCCCAACAACCCAAAACACCTGGTCCGAAGCACATCCTTTAAGTCCATTAACCAGTGGTAGAATGTTACCGAGCGTCTGTTCGGTTTCGGGTGTAAGGGACTCTGGTGCTTTTTCGAGATTGATATGCCCAACACAGGCCGTGGCCGCCGCAGCAACATTTAGGACAGCACAACTCGTGAATCCCGGATCCTGACCTCAATCTATCCCGAGAACTCAGACATAAGCCGAAGGCCTGCACGTTCATCCCCCCCTTATCCCCCCTTGGAATGCGGAACCGTGAGCGAATCCGGTTGAAATATTAATAGTCCGTCGTAGCCATCATCATCAGACACAGCTTGTCACCACGGCCAACTAAACACAAACTCCTGAGCACTATAAACCCTATCACAGCCATAACCAAGTGGGCTATCATGCATCTACCACGCAGAATCCAACACCACGCCCACAACATCACAACAACGCCGAAACACACTGCACACGTGGAACTCTTCAAACAACTTCAAGGAGTAGAGCTTCCCTGCAAACCACTTGATTAACACGTTGTCCACCCCTTTTTGGAGAACTCTACCTCGGAACAGCTCTGCACCCTTGAACCCCCCAATCCCACAACGCAGCAATACCCGAAACCTTAAATCCTTAAACCAGAACCTCCCAAACGGTAAACCCCTACCTAACTCCGAAACCCCTAAACCTAAACTAGAAACCCACAAATCCCAAACGCCTCAACCCGGAAGCCCACCAGCCCCTCCCTGCATGGCACCGTGAGATCTGCTTCGCCCTCGCCGGTCTCACCCGAGAAGACCCCGAGGATCTCGTGAACTAATGAGCCTCGGAGAGAAAGGGTTTTAGGGCTCTAAGCCCCTAAAAACCCTAAACCCTTATTTAAACCCTCATGTCTAGGATTTAGCTTAGGGGCGTGGGGTTTGGGGTTCTAAAGCCCTAAACCCTGAACTGTTGGGTTTAGGGTTTAAGGTTTGGGGAATTAGGGCTTAGAGCTCCAAGTTGCCACTACAAGCGCCTTGGGGCTTTATAAGTGTTTCAAAGGGTTCTACAGGGGTTACACCAAAGATATAGGTAGGAGCCCTAAAGAATAGCATGCTCAGGGCTGCATAGGCTATGTAGCAGGGCTTTATACGGGTTCTGTAAATTCTACAGTTGTCTGCGATCTCGTCACAGCAGGTAATGAGCAAGAACTCCCGGTTGCAGCGTGTTCTGGCAGCCATCTTGGCATAGATTTCCAGCCGCTGCGCAGGAAGTCACCCTAAACCCCACAACCCCCAACCTCCGCCAAACCCTGCATCGCCAACTCAACTTGCATCTGAGGTCCCGGCCGTAGGCTGTAGCAGCAACCTTGAGCTGAGAGTCCAGGTCAGCCGGTGAATACGCATCCTCCGCTCCTCACCAGCTCAACAACGAGGTCTTAAAAGGACTTGGATAGGGCTTATGCGGCTGCGGAACCAGTTGTGGAGAGGTTTTATTATAGGGTTACTGCAAGCAAAATCATATAAGAACCATAGGGGCATACTTCCAGACGTCTTGACTAGGGCACAAGCTCCCTACATCTCGGGCCGGGAATTCATAGGGAGGTGGGATTTACAACCATGCGTTGGGGTTTGGCTGCTCGGGATTTAGCACATTCACTAACGAATCATGTGACAACCTGGTCCCCACGCTCTGCGAAACCCGACACCCCTCAACCCCCGAATTTCCAAACATCCTAAGACCCATTCATGAAGAAACATACCTTAAATCAGATTCAAGTTACACCCTGTCCCAAAACCCAAAGCTCCCAAACGCGAACATCGCGAACATGCAAGACCAGTGCTGATAGTTACAGTTCTGCCATACATCGCTCCCCAAATGCATGGCTGAGGACCCCTCATCAACCCCGAAACACTACACCCAAAAAGCATTCCTTAATCCTTCGCCGAGGGTCCGCTGTGAAGAAGTCGGGCCTTTTACTACGAAGAAGTCCCTGAAACCCTGAGTCCTAAAAGCCCTTAGCACAAATCTGCTCGTCTCTGGGTAGTTTGATCATAAGTTACAGGCTTCCATCCTAAGGATTCCGAAAAGCTCCTTTAAGGGTTCCGAGACGGGCTCCTTCAGGGCGCCCTGAACCCCAAACCCTGAGCCCCTAAACCCTGAACCCCCTAAATCCCTAAATACACTCAACCCTAAACCCCTAAAACCCCTGAACCCCCAACCCTGAGGCCTAAAACCCCAAACTCCCAAAGGCAGTCCTGATCGCTCTGCCTCGGACAGGACCATCTCCTGGGCTCTTCTTGAGGAACTCAGCGAAAGCTTCCAGAATAAGGAAGCCATACCATGACTTGCTATAGGTCCCTCTGGTCCTGGTACCTTGAACCATGTTATTTGCTAGATCCCTATCAGGTACCGTAAATGAGAAAGAAAGAAGAGAAGACAATTACAAAAGGATACCGTTTACGAAAATCTAAGTCAAAAAGACACAGAAGGTAAGAACTCCATAAACCCTTCCCCATTCCAGGACCCCCAAGGGCCCTCTAACAGAGCTGTTATGGTCCTTAATTGTGGTATTTGGGGATAATAGAGGGTAGTTTGCGGGGGTCTAGGTTATGGTACCTATAAACAAATCAGCAAAAAGATTATGACTATGGATCCCGATCCAGTCTCCGACAGCTCAGGCTCAAGATCTTCGATCTGCCACTCCTTTGGCTCTCAGAGGGTGGGGCGGAGCGGGTCGAGCTAGCGTCTGAAGCAGGGTTTCGCGGTTTAGGGCTTACCAGGACCCCCCCAAGTACCCTTTAAAGGGCTCTAAGATTTCTCATTAAGAGGTAACTACGGGCTACAATAAAGGGTAGTTGGGGGGTCTAGGTAGGATTTAAGGTTTTAAGTTTTCAAAGTTGAAGATTTGGGGATTTAGGGTTTAGGGGGTTTAGCGGCTCACGGTTCAGGGGTTGCGGGCGGGATGGGGTCTATACTACAAGACTATATATGTGATATATATATATATATATGTGATATATATATATATATATAGATAGAATAGGGCTCTGAATGTTTCGGCGTTACGGACTGAGGTGTTTAGAGTTTGAGTGTTTTTAGAGATGGATCTTCGTTGGCTTAGGCTTAGGGTCGAGGGACTACAGCGTTTTAACGCCTACGGCCTCTTCATCCCCACAGTAAACCCTTTCAAAGCCTTTCAATCCCCAAAACCTAAACTCAAAACCGAAACAAAAACCTGTACCCCTAATTGACCCGAAGCCCAAGCCCGAATCATTAATCCCTAAACTTAAAGCATAACCCTGAATCCCAAACCCCTAAACGGGCCCTAAACCCACAAGAACTGCTCTCTGAATCTTCGCTTCCCACATGAAGCCGAGCAACTTCTGCGCGCGCCGAGCCGGCATCTGAAAAGAGCATGGGTTGAATCCCCTAAAGCCTTTATAGTTTCAGGTCGGGGTCCTTTTGGTTTGGGATTACAGGGTCTAAACTCTAAACCCCAGGTTAGGGGTTTCGGGCTTAGGATTTCGAGTTTAGGGTTTAGGTCTATGTAGGGCGTGGACCCTTCGGGTAAACTCTAAGTTGCAAGGGTGGCCGGATTCGGGGATCCGGGACCCCAAGCCAGAAGCCCTCAACTCCAAAATCCCAGGGCCGCGGTTTGGCTGCAGCGAATACCATTATGGCCTTATGGCTATGGTTGGCTAGACACTGTATCGAGCGGTGGGGGGTAACATAGACAGAGATAGGACAAACTTCTGTGAGGAAGGCTGCAAAACATGATGACAGCAACTTTGCATACAGCTTTCGTTTATCAAACGAGCCAGCAAGGGTGTACCGTGGATGACCCCTCTTCGCCAGGGGCTGAAAGAAGAATGCAACTTATCCAGATCCGAAGCCAGAAGCGGTGGAAGATCCGAAGAAGGAGGGATTCGGGCGTGGGGCCTGCATAAGCTGTTGGGACAAGCGTATAGAGCTAGACTGGAAGGATAAAGGTTGGGGTACATGCACCTGAGTTTATATCGGGATTCCAAGGAATCTTCCTGAGGAGGTACTCCTCGCTTCAAGGGTTTCATCAGAGTGTCTGAGCACGAATATAGGGGTCTGAAAATAGAGCAACATCCTGTAGGAACTGCTGTATCGTACAGACAGCTAGAATACTCTAAACCCTAAATCCTCAGCGAGGCTCTGGAGCATATTCTGCTGTGGGGGCGATACACTAAACCTGCTGCTTCGAAGCCTTGAGATCCTCTATAGAATATAAACCCTAGCATGGGGCTTCAACAATTAGAATAGGTCTTAGGGTATACTACAAACATAAATAGTTGTACAATAGGTGCCCGAGTTAGTTATTTCTGGGCTTCTATGTTAGACAAACCCCCCTGAAATGGGGTGCCTTCAGGAATATCGGGAAGTGTGCAGCTCTGGCCGCTGGGCTCCATCAGGATCTGCTCCAGAACCTGCTGGACGCTGCGCTTTTGGTGCTCTTCTTGATTGTTTTTGGCTCCTGTTCTTCCCTTAACCCGTAAGCGTTTCTATGGTAGACCCCAAGACCCTACTCTAATTGCTAAGGGCCCATACTGGGGTTTATTCATTTGCTTCTTTCTCCGAGTGTTGGTGCTCCTTCGTCGGAGATAGGGGGGGGGCTTCAACACTAAACCCAGAGCTCCTGCCTTGTAGTTCGCTGCTGCTTCCCTTATGGGGCCCATAAGGGAGAGCAACAATGCAGAACCCCAGGGAATAGCACAACTATTAACTATTCCAAGGAATGGCATTACTATTATATAATTACTCGGATCACGTGTCTGCAGTCACCAGCCCTTCCATCGGCCCTGACCAACACAGGTAAATCCGACACGTTCCATGCTCAACGTCCCTACGCCCAAAATTCTATCTATGAAGCCCTACATTGAGATGCTTGGCTTGGGCCCTGGGGGTCTAGTTGTCGCGATCTCGAGCTTTGGGATTCAGGGTTTAGGGAAGTTTAGGCCTTGAAGCTCGGCGGCATCAGGTGTAGCATTAGTCATTAGTCAAATATGCTTATACCATTCCGGCGCCACAGCCCCCACCATGTCGGAAGGAAAAGCACTTCTAAATACAAGAATCCCAAGGCAGTAAGCGGTCTTAGGTCAAGACCTACAAATTCAGCTTTCTTGAACACCTAAACTTTGAATGCAAATTCAGAAGTACAATAAACTAAGCACCACAACATCTACCGCAATTCCTGTCCAAGGGCTGAGCTGCATGGTGAATATTGTGCATCGCCCCCGACACATCCAGAACATCAACCAGAGCTTTAAGAAGCTTCTACAATGGCAGCTTGTTGAGCTACACACCACCCCTCAACCCTCAACCACTAAACCCCAAACCTCCTCACTCCGCCCTCCCCCTCATCCTTAACCCTTAAACCCCAAACCCTTAACCCACTCCCACCCACTCCCGCGAGTCGCGAGTATTTCTTCGCCAAGGTTCCAAGCTCTGCCAGGCGTTGCGGATCGAAGCTTTCAGCTCATCTTTCGGAAGGTCAGGGTCCTTTTTGGTTTAGGGTTTTTTCTGTGGCTTTCAGGGTTTAGGGTCTCTATAGGGTCCGTTCAGAGTTTTGGGCCTTATCGCTTTCTACTTTAGGTAGGGGCCTCGATACTTAGTTACAGGGGTTCTTGCAGATGTTGGGTCTTTTTCGTTTCTTTCAGAGCTAGGGCAGGGCAGGGCAGGGCGGCCTTGGGGCGGGGCTCCATGACCACAAGGGCATTTGAGGTTCAGGGTTTAGGACCAACGTACCTAGGTTTTTTCTTGTGGTTCAAAAAGACCAGTTTGGTAAAGATCAGAGTGGGTGATAGCCATTTCAATGTGCATCGCACCTATCTTTCTCGTTGTATGAGCTAAGACAGCTACGAGTGTCCATCCTAGAGTGACTATGTTTGAACCCCCCTACAATAAGGCCTACGTGTATGCAGTATGAGTGCATGGCGGCGTGTGCTTCATATACGGCCAAAACTGCATGGGCACCTTCTTCACCAAGTTATCCCCCAAACCTTTCAATAGTCTTCAGACAACCGCAATGAACGGCAGACTCCCGGCAGGTGTTCTCCCTGCACCCCACGCCAGAAACCTTTCATGCAAAGTCATAAGCCTGAGAACCACTTTGATCCTCTTGTCAACCCGGCCAAAACCATAAAAGTCGCTACAGAAACCTCTGGGGTACTCCCCCCGTACCCAGCTCCTGCAGGAAAACTTGCTTCGCTGCCCAGGTCATTTCCTTGAGTTTCTCGAGACAGACTATAATCTCACAGACGCCAGTCGCAAGTCGCAAACCCCAAATTTTTGAATAGTGTGGCATATACTTCCACCTCGAAAGGAACATGCTTTCTGGTGCCCTCTTGCCCTTTAAATTGCGTTTACACTGACTGGGTACTTGGACCTGAGGCTGCGCTTGAATGCTAAGCAATCAGGCTCAGGGTTTAAGTTTCCCACCTCCGAAACACAAGACAATGGATTCTAGTGCAGTTCGCGTATCCTTCAAGAAGCTGGGCGTCATGAGCGCGTCTTCTGGATGGTTCGTGGCGGTACGAAGTTGCCATGCTTCGCCGACACTCTCCAACGCTTGCAGCGTCACCTGGGGATTGCGCTTTGCCAGGGTCCTTTCTCATTCTCTGGGGCCGAAACCCCAAGAGTCGAAACCGCGCTGCTACTGCGACTTCGACACCGACTGCGACTGCTACTTACTGCTGCTGCTACTACCACCACCACTGCTACTAGAATTGCTGTCTACTGATAACTAGTCTTACTACTAGCCGTTACCATGATGTGTAGTGGCATCTTCACTCTGGTTCTTGTTGAATTATAGTGGCCCTCATGGAACCCGAGGATCGTTTAAGAAGAACCCTAAAGCCTAAATCCCTTATAGATCCCTGCAAGGAACCGTTTTAGGATTCCGCACCTTCGACTGCTTTCCTGCTTGCTGTTGGATGGTCTGCTCAAGCTCTCTGAGTAGCTCCTCGCCAGCCTGAACCGGAATACGCTTTAGAGTCTTAGGGTTTAGCTTTGAGGGCTCAATTTTTTAGTGCCGGGGGGGGGGGGTCGAGTCTAGTAGAGTTTACTGATTAGAGTTTAAGCTTTCGGGAGGTTGGGTTCCAACCCAAGCTTTGTGGCTGTAAGGATGAGGATTGAAGGGTGAGGGCGCAGGGTTGAGCTTGGGTTTATGAATTATAAAAAGACTAAACCCTAAACCCTAAACCTTAGATGTAGGCGCAGTGTCGAGGCTGCAGCGATCACGGTGTGGGGATTGCGGCTCCAGGATGCTGGGATGGGGTGTGACGGATCGAAGCAGTACCCTCAGAACATAAACCCCAAAGGACCAATGCCATAAAAAGCAAAACCTCATAAAACAAATTCCCACCAAAAAGTCGAAATCCCGAAACCGTGAAGCCCTAAAGCTTGAAACCCTAATGCCCTTAACCCCAAAACCCTAAACTCCTTATAGATCCCTTGCAGATCCCTCATCGATCTCTGAAAGGAGCCACCAAAAAAACCCTAAGCCGCTAGACTCTAATCCCTCAACCCCTAAACCCCAAAACCCTAAACCCAAAACCCAAAAACCCTAAAACCAAAAACCCTAAAACCAAAAACCCAAAGCCCTAAACCCTTGAACACCAAAAGCCTCCCTGGCCTGCCCCAAGGCTGCATGGTCGGTCCACTCGACGTCTTCCGAAAGCTCGAGGATCTCTTTCGGCTGACTCCAAAGATCCTCCGAAGGCTTTTCGGGCTTTAGGCCCTAAACCCTAAACCCTAAACCCTAAACCCTAGGGATCAAGGCTTTAGGGCTTCTGTAGGTTTTGTGTTTTGTTTTTTCTGTTTTTGTTTGTGGCTTTGGGGTGTTAGGGTTTTAGGGGGTCAGGGCTTTGGGGTGTTAGGGTTTGGGGCTTCCAAGGCTGGGTTCTTTCGGGCTTCCAGCAGTTGGGGTTTGGGGTCTTAAATGAGGCTGCAGGATTTTGTACATCCGCTTCACAGTCGTCATAGAACAAAGCGCGACTACGAGAAGAATGCCTTACCGCAATACCATACACATCGTCTATTCTGCCAGAAGCCTCAACATATATGTCCTAAACTAAACCGTTCAACAATGCATGGAGCCCTGAAGCTTTGGGTTTGAAGGGAACCCTACATTCAACAAGCTTTAACCGCAAACCCTGAAACTTGAGACTTTAAATCCCTGAAGTCCCAAACCCCCAAACCCTTAAACAAGACAATCCTCACAAGGGTTGGGTTCCAACGCTCCTCCAGCGCTCGGCGCAGGGAGGGTGCGTCGCTACGGGGTCCCTCCTTGGTCAGCCAGTCCACTTTCAACAAGAAGGGCGTTATGAGGTCTTCACAAAAACCCTTTTTGCAAGCTAAACTGCGCACCCTGCTCTTCGCAGGGTGTTGCAAGGATGGTTTCGGGTGTATACGGTTGCAAAAAAAGAATTTCAGAGTGGGTTCTGCCAGTATAATCAGGCTACCTTGGCCTAGTCTTCCGTGTCAGATGCGGAATCCCAAAGTGTTCAGTTGCACTGCGTAGACCGGTGCTTGTATCATTCATTCTTAAGAAGGACAACCGGAAGTCCTCTAAAATATTATAATGGGAGCACACCTGAACCCAAAGGCGAAAATGGAAACCCTGAACCCCAAACCCCCCAAAACCCCGACAGCTAAGCAGGGTGCTGATGGTGGAGCAATATGCGGGTCTGAATAATTGAGAGAACTGTCACATCATAGGCTATAGTCGGAGCACCTAAACCCTAAACCAACCCTAAGAAGAAAAGGGTGCTGATGGTGGACTCAAGCCTCTTTCATGAGTAGGGCTTGGGCTTGCTCGGAACAGCGGAGGAGCTTTGGATGATCCTCGACATTCCTTGGTGAAAGGGTTGAATGGCTAGGGTTTAGGGTTTCGGGGTTTAGAATCTTGAGGTTTCAGGGTTTAGGGATTCCTTAGTGGTGGGCTTAAGAGCTGTTTAGGGTTTAGGGTTTCAGGGTTTAGGGTTGGTTAAGAGCTTCAGGTTTAGGGCTTCAAGTTCAAGGTTTAGGGCTCAATCTTTGCAGTTTCATCGGGTCCATCGGGTCTCGGATCTTATGTGGGAGTTTCCGAAAATTTGGGGTACCTTATTTGGGGTCCTTGTAATAACGATCCTACTATTTAGGGAACTACATTAGGGTCCCCTATTTTCGGAAACTCCCATATCGGGCTTTGTTTACTTGTGTTGTAAGTACCTCTTAGACTCTCGTAGGTGGAATGCCTAAGCGCTTATTGTATCCCGACGCATGCAATGTTAATCTCACCCATACATGAACAAACAAACTCGCTAGACAAGCATGAACAACGACAAAATACGCGACAGACCTTGTACGTTGCATGACATACATGCATACATACATACATACGTACATACATACATACATACATACACACATACGTGCATTTGCTTACGTACGTACATACATCTACACCCACACTTACCTGTACCAAGCACACCAGATCATCCCAGACTCAGGAAGCTCACAGACGTCTCCCGCCACTGTGCCCGGCGCTGTGCCAGCAAATGCTCAAGCTGCGTATCCGCATCATGTCCCCAACGGTGCGAGGCGAATACCTCCAACAGTTTCTCCACGAGCTCCCGATACCTTGTCAGGGTCTGGGGTTTAGTTGTTCATCTCTTTGTCTGAGCTGCTTCTTCCGACTGCTCCACCAGGTCACGGTCCCGGGTTCAGAGTTTAGGCATAGTGGGGTGGGATTTAAGCCCTGTCCGATAATGTTAGATCTGCCAGTGCCTCTGAACTCAATGGCTTAAACGCACAAAACCCCAAAGTTCAAAGCCGTTAAACCGTCCAGGTGCACTGTACCGGCATCCTTGTCCGCTGGAGAGATCGCCTGTTCACCCTCTTCCAGCAAGTCTGGAGCCTGCGGTCACTGAAAAAAATGGTTCAAGGCTTGTATCAAGAAGGGTACCGGGGCGTGAACCCTACTCCCTAAACCGAGGCTTATTTCAGAACTCCGGAAGTTGCCATGTGTGCAAATTAAGCACGTAGGGATGCCCCACCGGGAACTGCAGGGACTCCTCTTTTACATGGAATCAATGAACCAATCAATAAGGCTAGCGGGGTTTAGGGTTTAGGTGCTGAGATGAGGGTATACCATCGCTACCGCTTACTTGTGCTCTCCTTGCTGTTGCTCTGGTGGCTTGGGACGCTATTGCCTTAAGTTCTGCAACTACCTAGCCAATGCTTGCTTTGATGAGGAGGACTAGAGGTAAGACATTCAAACTCCTTCAGCAAACATACTACTACTACTACTACTACTACTACTACTACTACTACTGCTACTACTACTACTACTTCTACTTCGTTCTACTTCTACTTCTACTACTACTGCGACTACTGCGACTACTACAACTACTACGAATACTACTTCTACTACTACTACTACTGCTACTGCTACTACTGCTACTACTACTACTACCACTACCACTACTACTACTACTACTACTACTACTACTACTACTACTACTACTACTACTCCTGCTGCTACTACTACTACTACTGCGACTACTGCGACTGCTACGACTGCTACGACTACTACGACTACTACGACTACTACGACTGCGACGACGACGACTACTACTACTACTGCTACTCCTGCTGCTGCTGCTACTACTACTACTACTACTACTACGTACTGTGCTCCAGTTCGAGTCAGTGGCGAATCTTGAGCTCCCTATCCTCAACTCCTCAACTTACCTTCAGGTGCACTAGGGGCTTGACCCTAAGCCCTACATTTACTAAACCCCAAACCCTAAAACCACAAAGCTCCAAACCCTACCGAGTAATTGTTACTCTAAGGGTGGAATATACTCAGAAGCTCAGCAATTGTTGCTATAAGGGTGTAACATAATTATAGTAACTGTTGCTAACAGGGTGCAATATAATGAGAAAGTATATTGTAGTAGTAGTGTACGAATCGAACATTCATGACTACCAGGGGATGCTATTGGCATTTATTCGACCGCTCTATTAGATTGGAAAGCTTCATGTTCATCCCCCGGCTAGAGGATACAGCGGTGATGCAAGCTCTGCTAAAAACTCCAGGGTTTGGGGTGGTAAGGTATACCCATCATCGCAAGACCCCAATCCTGTACGCCAAGTCCCCTCCTCCTTGGCCACAGCCATTGGCCGCCTGTGCCACAAGTCCTGTTGCGATCGTGCATACCTACCCATCACTACGTGAAGGCTGTTCCGATCCTGTGAAAAACTACCCCGAACCCTAAATCCTAAACCCTAAGCCCCGAACCCTAAACCTTACACCCTGTATAAACATCAGGAACCCAATGACCGGATTTTCGGTTTGAGTTCTGTGTTGCAACGGATCCCTGGAAAAGAACGCGTGTTACCATTATCGCTCTGCAAACGAGCATTACAGTTTAGGGTCGTAGGGGTTTAAGAGTTAGGCTTCAGGGACGACGACTACTACTACCCACCACCGGATGTTACCTTTGTACACTGCTGCTTCAACGAACCCCACGCCCAACAAACCTGAAAACCCAAACCCAAACCCTCAATCCCCAGACCTTGGCCATTCCAACGAATCGCGCTCATGATTACAATTACAAGTGTTGTCATAATCATAGCCAGAATGGTAATCATGATTCAAAATACTCATCACAACAGTAATCCAAATACGGATAGTCGTACAAGCATGAATAATTTAATGTAACGAGGTCCTGAATCTCCGGAACTTCCCTTTCTGCCATCTGAGGGGCATTCGGCTGGGGCTCCGGGATGACCTGGAAGTACCCTATAAGGGCTCCATTCAAGGATTTCAGGTTCGATAAAGCTTGCACAGAGGCAGAATTTCGGCTTCAGAACAAAGGCTGCGGGGCGCTTGAGGGGCTTGGCAGTCCTTGTACCGGTTTAGGGCTGACGGTTCCCAGACCTCCCAAAATCCCTTATTTAAGGAATATGCCCTATATCATATTAGGGGTCCTATGGTACTTGAAGGTTTATTCCTTAATTCAGGGATTTTGGAAGGTCTGGATTGAGACTGGAGGATTGAGGACTGGCCTGAGTTCGCAGAGCTTGGCAGGGTTGGGGTTTCAGCGCTTCGGTGTATTTTGTAATGTGATTATTGTATGATCATAACAGGGGCAGTGTTTCTGACATGGAAAAGATCTTCATAATAATTATCAAAGCCCCAAACTCCGAGGTCTATGCTGCTAGATTTCTCTCCCCCGCGGTGCCACATCCTGTAGCTCAGTTCTGGTGGCTAAATCAATTTTAAAGCCAATGGTGCGACGCTCACCGCTTGATTAAGGCATTTGCGACCAATCAAAACAAGACGCGCAGGAATGGCCCTAACCAGAACAATCGCAGCAACAATACTCATGGCAGCAGCACACTTGATCACAGTGACAAATTTATGAAATACCCTCGAATCCCACAATCCCTGTATGCCCAGAGCAACTCACAAGAACATGAACTCCAAGAGCAACTTCAGAAAACACGTGAACACCACACACAACATGCACTACCACAAACACCTCCTCCCTCGACAAAAGCAAAGAATGCTAAGAAAAGCCCTAAATGCCTACTACGTGAAGTTGCAAACAATATCTTATATGAGTGATCCTACCTAAAAAGATGATTAAGTTGGAGACGGTCTATGACCTATCACTCAAAGAGATCGCACAGACTTTTCAACCAAAAAACAGCCTTCGGTATGCAGTCAAACATGGCACCCTGTACGCAGACCTGACATGCCCTTCACGCACTCCCCCTCACCTGGTTTTCCACAAACCAGGTGATTGGAATGCTTGGAAGAACGGCGAGAACAGAAGTTATAAAGCCTCTAGATCACAGCATGTCGGGTCCTCTGTTGCCCATGTATCCGACTACAAAACAGTAATTAAACACGCTCCAGGATCAAAAACTCAGGCTCAATTCCGATTCCTCACGGTGGTTGTTGTGAGGTCCTCTTCGAGGAATTCAGCTTTCGAGCCTCAGCATCCTGCTACCCTACATATTCAGGAAAAAAGGGGGGGAAGGAAGGCTCCACGAACCCAACCCAACAACGCTACTGGTTGCTCTAAAAACTTGGCCCCTATGAAACCAAGGAGTTGAAGTTGTCGACAACCTCCTTCCCGCTCAAGGCTTGTTTTTCAGATATAGCAACGACCCTCCATCCATCCTCTGACAGAGTGATTCCAGAAGGGTTACCAAAAGGCTCCCATAATTAAGGGTCTCAGTCAGAGGAGGAGGATGATGAGACCAGACCTTCATTGTTGCGGATTAGCCAGTCACCAACAAGACTATCGAATTGTGCCCTGACCCTCTCGGGGTAGTCGTCAGCCTGAACCCTATACCCAGCACGCCAAAGGCTGTACAGGATCCTAGCCCTAGACCGAACCCCTAGAGGCAAGGGCATAGGTACAATGTTCATCTCTGGGGTCTGAGTGCCCCTCTCTTGGACCTTCCGAGATCGGGCCAGCCAAGAGCCCGCGCGCTTCGTGATTTCCCAGGTTCCGATGATAAAACAGCACACGACTAGCCGCTCTAAAGTCTCACCATCGCACCGACTTCCTTCCTCAACTCGGGCAACAGGCCTCCTTTCCTCCGAGCGGAGCTGCAAAGCTTGGGACTCAAGGCTCAGCAAGCTTTCTGGCACACAGTACTGTTCTCCTATCGAACTCTCGGAAGCTCCGACTCCCCGAAAACCCCACAGTAAGATCCCAAGAACAACCGCAACCACAACCCAGAACCGAGCCCAACGTCCCCAGAGACGACCATACCTAATAAGCTGCAGCCTTTCACTTGGGGCAACCTCCTCATGACCGGGACGAGGGAGAATCTGAAGGATCTCCTGCCATTCCGACCAGTTCCCCGACTGAATACACTCAGCTACAGCCTGAATCGCCTCCTCAGACCACCCTGGAAGAGGAACCTCAAAACAATCATCCCCATGAAAAACCACTAGCGCCTCGGCCACCGCTTCATATCGAACAACCAGTATCCCTACGCCAAGCTCCGAAGCCGGGTGCTCTCCTGGAGCCGGCTCAACCGGCACGCACTCACTAGACGCAGTCACAGAGTTCCCCGAAGGCTCAGTAGTGGAGTCTAGAGACTCCTCGGAGGTTTCGTCAGAGGAGTCACTTGGTACCGCCAACACCTGCCTAACTCCACCCTCCTGTCTCCTAGGGGCCCTATAGGGGTGCTCATCTACCCTACCTGAATCCTCCGACGCTGGATCATCCGGGTAAACCCGCTGACCCGTTCTCAGGTACTCCTGAGCGGCTTCCCAAGAACTCGCTGCATCACGCACATACCGACTGCGATACTGATCGCCTGTCCTGTTTAACCACAAAATCAGTCCATAAGTAACCCCAGCCCTGAACCCGGAGGCCACATTCCTCAACACACACCAATCGGAAACCTGGTCCCCCAACAAATTCAACAACGCATAACCGTGCTGAGCAAACAGTAGCCACAAGTAATGTACAGTGTGCGGGGGTCCCCAGTACACTTGAGGAAACACCGGACCAGGATCCACCCTAGAAGTAGAAGACTCTGCAGGCCCCTGATCATAACCGAGAAATCTTCCAGAGCATAAATAATGCTCAGCTGCGGCGAAACTCTGGGGTCCTTGAAACAACACAGCATAAGGACCTACCCAGAAAAGGGCCGCAACAGCTGCTGCTACGGCCTGTCTCAGAAAACACGACGCCGCTCTCAGTGCTCTCCACTCTACAGCCCTATCACCGAGAAATGCTAGAACCCTGGAGCCTGCAACATCAAGCACATGCACTAAAAAATGCGCGAGCGTCCAGGTTCCTACCAGAGGAAATTCGGGGTGGCTGTCAGTGGGAAAATAGTCTTCGTAGCACAGCATCGGCACTGACACAGGCATCCCATGACTCGAGCTGGCTCCAGTCTCTTCCCTAGGACTCAACAACAGGTGTGGAAATGTCTCATGACTACTGGCGCCTTGCCCGACCTGGGGAGGACCAGTGCTCAAGTCCTGAAGAAACCCTTCTCCGGGACCCTGCAAACCCTGAGCTGTCAAGTCTCCCGCAGCAGCCTCACCTGAAAAAGAACCCTCTACCGGCCCTACAGAACCCTCTTCACCTAGCCCAGACCCTTCTACCGGCTCTCCAGAACCCTCTTCGCCGGGCCAAGACCCTTCTACCGGTTCACCAGAATCTGCATGGCTCGAGCTCGGCATAGGTCCTCGCGCTACCACTTCCGAACTCCCATGGGGCTCGGAACTTGCAGAATGTCCTGTGAGCCCAAGCATCGGCAAAGCATGGTCAGGAAAGTTCAAACTGGCACCGCTATCTCCAGAACCCTGGGCTAAACGCGGACCCGCAACATTTCTAGCGTTCCTTCCTGGCCGAATCAAAGACAGCACGGCATTCCGTCGCAGACTTCCACAACAGACACGAAGAGCTTCCCAATCTAGAGTCCAGACACCAAGAAAGCTCAAGAGGAGTCCACCGCAACGCGTAAATATCGAAATCAATCGCCCTGGGTCAGGGGCAGATGGTACTAACGCAGTACCCGAATCTGCTCGTAGGAGCCAAGGAGGGAGTGGACCGTAGCGCTGCTGAAACACCGGGACATCGATAATCCCTCCAGAGCGTAGCTGACGTCTAAGCTTTGCCCTCTGAAGAAAGGTAAGCCCCGTACGAAGCTCCTCTGCCCTCAGCTTAGCTTCGGCTCTAGCCCGTTCATCTTCCTGAAAGTCATCGTCAGGAGGAGGAGTCTCCGTTCTTAACACATCAGAGGCTTGGCCCCTTTCTTGATTTTCTGCTAGAATAGCCACAGGGCTACATTCCTCCGATTCCTTCACACTGGCACTTGGTGAAGCATTCATCTCCCCAACGGCAGAGTGTGCAAGATCCTCCTGCTCCCCCCAATCTGACAACCAGGTCCAAAGGAACCACCCTACAGTCAGCACCAAAAACCCTACTAGTATTCCAACAAACCACTGAAAACTAGCAATCCCGGCAGTAAACCCCTCTAGAGGCTGTCCCGACGCTCCAAGGAAGATTTGCGATCAAAGCCAAACCTGCTAGGGCTTCAGGAGTCACCGGCCAACCTCGTGAATCCCGCGAAAGCCTGCTCAACACCCTCGCGGCCTTGACAGACTCCGGCGAAACAGACTGATCCCGAATATTAATAAACTCTAACAGGTACAGAATACGAGATCTGGCTAAAGGCTTAGTACCTAGGTCAGCTACCTGGTATTCCCCGGGCAAGTGACTGACTTTGAGCAGATCACATTCAATCCTCTCACGTCCTGCTTGAGCTCTCATCCGTAAATGTCGGTTGCGCCATCCTGCTGGAGCTGATTCAAAAGCCCGCACAGCCGCCGAGTTGTCGGCTAATAGCGCAATGATGCTGTCCTCCGCTAAGAGCTCGTATACCAGCGGCTGAACTGACTCAGCTAACTGCACTGCGTGCATCATACCCACTAGCTCCGCTTCCGCCGAGCTCAGGGTAGTAAAGGACTGACGGGTACTCTCCCACGCCAGGGGGGAGCCTCGCCAGGCGATAACACAACATTGAACTGAACGGCCTCCGCAAGGAGAGTGTGACGCATCTGAATACACCTCTAATACGGTGCTCTGGCGGGGGATCACAGCTGCCCATGTGTGGAGAAATAAGGTCCCGCCTCATGTACATACTCAATGCCAAACGCCAGCGTCGACGATAAGTACTGCAAAACCTGCTGCCCAACAGAAATCGTCAAAGCCGGAACTTTCGTGGCCTGCTGGCCCATTCGTGAAACAGCGTACGCGACATCTGGCCGAGATCTGGTGGATACCCACAGTAAAGCCCCAGTTATTCCCTGAGCCCGCCTAACCAGATCTGGATCAGGTACCCCTTCCTCAACCGGTTCCACCCACTTGGTCATCGGAGCCGAAGCCGAGCCCTCAATTTCATAACGCTGGATCAACTCTCGAAGATACGCGATCTGAGTCAACCGGTACCCCTTCTCAGTCCGGGTCACTTCCGCTCCGCAGAAGGTAACAGGATCCTCTCCGAACCAGCTCGGATCTGAAGTCTTCCACCTCTTCTGAACTTGATCAATAAATCCCTGACACAGAGAACCCGTCGAGAAGAAGGCTAAATCGTCTACGTACACGACCAGCAGCCCAGAGATTCCCCCTAGCCCCTCTTCTCCCCTCATCCGCAGAAACCAGAGAGACTCGTCTGACTTCGATTGGAAAAGCTCATAGGAGCTCCCTTCACTCACAACTACAAACTTCTTAAGCTCCCGATACCTATAGTCACCCCAGTCCCTTGGAGAAGTGGGGAGACCATACAAAGCCTTCCGAACATACCACCGATCATCAGGCTGAAGGACACCTAATTCGGTGAGGAAAGACGGCGGTTTCACCACGATCCTCTCTTCCTTATCCTTCGACCGTACCCCGATGGGAGCATACAGAAAGTCCGATTTCACATCTATAGTGATTCCCGTCCAGCTTGGGTGCATCGCTGCAAAAGATAGAACGATGCGCAAGGTAAGAGCTTTAGCTCCCGACGCATACACATCATCCCGCGAAAGACCTAGTTTTTCGGGGGGTAAGTAGTTACCGCAGCACACGGCTCTAAACCGACGTTTACCGGTACCACTCTTCCTGGTCAAAACCGCCTTACCCGGTAACTGAATCACCGTTAATCCCTGCTCAATCCACTCTTCAACAAGTCCTGCCTTAATTCGATCAACGGCTTTATTAATGGTTTCTAGACTTGTCACCTCATCTATGGCTGGCTCCTTCCACAAACCCAGCTCCCTACGCGCTTCCGCCAGACTAATAGACCGGGTTTGCAGAAATTGGTCCGAAGTCTCAGTGCCAGAATTGAGGGGAATCTCGGTACTAAGCGCCCGCACTGCCCCACACCGCTCTCCCTCAGTTACCCACTGAACTAGACCTTGCTCCAACCACTGACTCAGTAGTTCTACACTCTTAAGGTTCTCGGCAATTCCCGACACCTCCTCGTCTCGGTCTGCAGCATCACACAAGTCCCCAAGCAGCAGTCGGCTCAATCGAACAGTGCAGTCGTGCCACAGAAACCACGCCTCCCGATGAGCCTCCTCAAGAACAGGCTGAGGAAAGCCAATTTCCCATTCGGAACCCTCATGGAGAGTCTTAACTTGGTCCCTTCCGGGGTTGAGGTCTACCCTCCTCCCTGTGTCCTGAGCTAACTCATCCCTAAGCAGCTCCTTAAGACTGTCTTCTACAGGAAATCCCAAGTCCTCAAGAACTACCCAATCCTCCTGGACAGTTTTGAAAACATCCCGCGGAGTAAAAGCTGAAAGGACCCATCGAGATCCACCGTCCCACGGTTCAGTTGCATGCCACCTGCTCCCAGAGAACAACACAGGGCTGGTCTTAATGTCATGTACTGCCCCAGCCCGCCATTTTCCATCTGGAGACCTTTTACACACCGGACCAGTATTGGACTCACTCTCAATCCACAAACCTCCTCCAATAAAGTCCCCTAGTGCCTTCACTAAAATCTGCGATTGGCTAGCATTGCGGAGATCCCTGTGCATAGGCATCATAGTATTCCTTGAGGCATAAATGGCACACCACGTATGCTCTGAGGATTGATTCCTAAGATAGGCATTGAGGTACCTAACTACTTCTGGGTTCTCTACCGCCGCAGTCGACACCCCCCGGAACCCACCTAGACTATAAAGTCCTAGAAGCACCGCGTGGCCCGATCCCTTGCTTCGCATAGATCTGGAAATCCGAGGCAAAGCACCCAATCCTTCACAGAGCACCCGTACACACGTCTCATCGGAAAAATCTTGATTCTCTAGACTCCCCCGAATGCAAGCACAGGTCTCGTGACCCATGGGGCCTATTTTCGAGATTCCAACTAATGCTAAATCCCGGTCTCCCGACTCTTCATCGGATGTTCCATCTTCAAAAACTTCGACAAACCATCCACAACCCTCTGGTGGGACCGAGCACACAGGAACCTCCCCTAACCCTGAAACATCATTGCCTTCACCCACATAGCCCGAAACATTCTGGACCCTGACTCCAGACTGCAATTCAAAATCAGCCTCAAAATTTTCGTCAGAGCCCCCACTACCCGAGAAGGACTCCCCCCCCGGTGTGCACCGGGCAAAACAGGTAGACTCATGATCAAGCTCACGTGCCGCTACGACCCGCACAACAAAAGGCGGGGAGCGCTTGTGGCGTAATCGATAGCGCGGTTTAACCACCTTATCCCCGGACCCCTTCAGAGGATAAATTGTGTTAGTAAGAAGGACCTTAAGCTTATCCTCCTCCTGCACCAAAACAAGGTGTCCTCCTGGCGTGTTGGGAGCATGTCCAACATAGATTCCCGCTACCGTGCGGGGCTCCCATTGCGCCGCAAAGCCCGTACGAGTACGACGACGAGCATGGACCTTGACACCAAAAGGTAAGAGGACCGGTTGCGGGATCCCTATCATCTCATTGAAATTGATCCAGTTGCGCGTTGAAGCATGCTGCAAGGCCAACGGCCAGTAGATCTTGTCCAATCCCGATACCGCCAGCAGTTTTCGCATAAAACCTTTCAATCCTTGAACTGCGAGTTCAGCTCGATTGCCGGCGGGAGATTCTCCCGCCGTCCACGTAGGGTGAATCCCTTGGCCTTTTAACCACGCAATCAACGCCGCCGACCGTAGCTCCTTGGCTCGGTCTGAATGGTAACGGTGAATAGGAAATCCTGATGCCTCTAGCTTGTTAATGACCCCTTGTATCTGGGGCAAAACTTCCTTTCCTTGCTTAGTCCTCAACGGCACACCCAGAAACAGAGTGTGATGGGCCCCTACCCTTTCCTTAGGCTCAGGGCTAATCATAGAAGATGGCTGCTCCCCCTCAATCGCCACATCCTCTGAGCGCTTATGGCGCACCCTATGGGTCACAGCCTTAAGCGCCAGCTCGTCCTCGTCCCCACGCCCAGGAAGCGAAAACAGTTCAGGGAAGAGCTCCTCGTCATCATCGAGCGGGGCTGAGTCTCCGACCAAACCCTCAGGGTCTGGTTCTAATTGCCCACACTCTGATGGCTCATACTCCTCCAGATCCTTTGAACTCTCAGTCCGAAACTTATTGGGGATAGCATATGCGAAAACCAACATGTACCTGTAGCCACCCCCGCGATCCCTGCCACTCGCTTCCACATTAAACGCCTGTCCCGCTACAAAAGGACCCGCAATGTCGACACTAATCGTATGCATATCCGGAAAAGAACTTCTCCAGTGGGGGCGTTGCCGCCCCTGCGCACTAATACATACCGGACAACCCTTCCTATAAGGAACATGATCCTGCGCAACATGTCGCTCATATGCTTCATCTTCTGTAAGCTTTGCTAACAGCACCTTGCGCTGTGCAATTTCCGTTGACTGGGCACACTCATGCTTCCATCGAGTCCATGCTCCTTGAATGGCCTTGCGCAGACCAGTCGTCCAACCCTTCGGCTCATTATGACCCCACACCCTCTGAAGGTCACCTATACCCCGAAGGAACTGACGAACCTCATCACTCAGACGGTGAGCATGCAGAGCCTCATACAGGAACCATGACGAGGTGACTAAGGAGGCGGATCCTACACTAGAACCCCCAAGGCAAGCCTTATCAAACACCGGTTCCTCCCAGCCATATGCCTGCTTCAGGCTTCTCCAGGTCTCAGCACCCCATCCCGTTTTGTCTAGCTCCACGCCCGTCACGTCACAGACAAAGAAGATGGGTTCCTCTTCAGGAACTCGCGAGGATGGTTCGGACATCCGGGCAGCAGACTTTCGGAGAGCCCAGAGAGCTAGCTGATACGGGTCACTACCCCCTGGGAGATCCCCCAGCCCCTTCTCATCTAAACTCAGCCCGCTTGAATCACAGAAAGCCTGTGCCACGGCATACAACAGAATCGCTCTTAATCTCGGAACCACCGTCTCATCCGAACCCTCTTCCCAATTGAACCACGAGCCCAGAACCACACCCCCAAACAACCCTAGCTCCGCCCAACGAAGCAGCTGCTGGAAGACAGGTCCCGACCCCAAGCCCTTTTCGGAATCATCAACAGACACCACACAGCCCAAACCCTTCCATCCGGTCCTTTCTTTATCCACATGAAGTAAAACCGATCGGGGACTAGACCGTTGTATGGTTCGCCTCTTTCTACGGTTCCAAGGTAACACACGGTAATCTCCAAATACTCCCTCCTGAGGCGCCACACATGCCCGAGCTATCACCTCTCTAGAAAGCTGAGGGAACATACCCGTCAAGAAGGTAAACTGATCCACGTCGCTCAAACCTAAGCCCTCACCATTCCGAAGCCTACAGCTCAACCACTTCCTAGCACCCTTGGCATCCAGGTCGCAAGATGGTCTCAGAAGATCCACACTCTTAACACAAGACTTCATGAGCTGCTTAGCTTCGTACTCAGCCAGGATTTCTAGGCCAACGTCCTTCGGGATAAGACACCCTTTAACCACCGAGACCTCCAGAGTACCCTTACGGGGGTGCTTCACCCGACATCCCTTTCGCTTCCAAGCAATAGTGTAGCCGAGCTCAATCAAGTACCCTACTGGGATAATCACCTGACAAGAACCCGAATGAAGAAGAGTACCACAAGCATTAATCCTAAGATTAGCAACGCCGCTGGCCAAATCTACCTTAATGATCCTCCCTTGCTCCAATTCCCCGGCTTCAGCCGGGCGTAGGGCATTGGTTGCCCCACTATCCAAAAGCGCGAAGCTGACATCAGACGGGCCAGTTATTGCGCTCAAAAGCCAAGAGCCATCAATATTGACCTCCCCGAAGGAATCGCCCTCGGCAACCCTTACCGGCTTCAGAGAAACATTCTTCAGCAACTTAGCCGCTTCGGCAATCAACGACTCTTGACCCTTGGCACTTTGCCCTGAGGCACTCGGCGTGGCCTCAGCTCCCGCTCCGTTGGCACTCGCCCCCGAATCCTCAACTACCCCCTTTGCCTGAGCCCCAAACTTCGCCTTTGCTTTAGCCTTCCCGCCCTTTCCTGAAGACGACCCAGCCTTAGGTGAAGTTTCCGAGGCCGACCCGGAGTCAGGAGCTAAAGGCCGGTTCTCCGGCGGGACAATGGGACAGTCAGGCCTGTAGTGGCCACTTTGTCCACACGCTAAGCATCGCCCTTCCTTGCGTGCCTTTGCTCGGTCGTGTTTAAACTTACACACGTCCCCGAAACGGCAACCAGAGGAATCCGCGAACTTATGACAAGGTGCCCCATCACCCAACTCACCCTTCCCTTTTCCAACCCCCTTAGTCTCCCCCTTACCTACACTGGCAGCAGCTACGCTTACCCCAGGGGTAGGAGAAGTAGGTGGAGCTGCCTTGGATGGAGGTGGGTCTTTAGGCACCGTTACCACGGCCGTCCTGGCCCGTTTATCCGAGGACCCCTCAGCAGTAACAGAAGCTGCTTCGCACTCTGCTTGAAGTAGCCTTACAAGTTGCACCACATTCGTCACAGTCGGATTGTAGTCAATGGCTAGTTGATGCCGAAAGGCATTCACTCTAAAACCTATCATCGGATGCGCCGATAACAGAGATAATACAGCTGCGTCAATTCCACGGAGAAGTAACGACGCGTCCGGTAACGTCGCATGGATCTCGCCCGCGCGCTGCAACCCTTGTTGCCAACGCCTTAGGCCTTTTATTGCCTCCGCAAACGTCCGACAGGCATCGGGATTCACCAGTTGGGACAGAAGGTGGGATCGTTCACTGCTCCCACCCGGCTGAAACAGGCACAACACACGAAACAGAATAGCAGTAGAGCTAAGCCACCTGTTAGTAACCACATCGTCACGAACGGTCTGTGGAACTGCCGCAAGCAACAGACTCGTAGCCCTGCTCTCTACTCTACCATATCGATGGCCGTCGAAATCACCTACCACTGATGAAGGATCGAGGCTTAATCTTCCCAAAGGGTCAGCTATCAACCACCGGCGATAGGCCGCCGTAGCCGGCCCCTCCACACCCTTCCACCACACATCAGCGCTCGGCGACAAACCCACGTACCTGCGCCAACCAATTCCCACACACCACCGCCGACTGCGCGAGGTCTACCTGCACCAGTTTCGGTAGCTCACTGATATACTTGGCAGGTTCCTCTGGTCGCTCTAACCCTGAACCTGAACCTAAACCTGAGCCTGAACCCCCTGGCACCCCCTTGAAAGGATCGGGCACTCCGGCATACCCAGCTGAGGTTCTGGAAATTCTGGGATCCAACGACGTTGAAGGAACCGCCGAAAACACACTACCAGCAGAATCCTCAGCCGGGGCCCCAGGCACACGCGCTGCAAAGCTTGCCACTCGAGGTGAAACGGGCGGCGGACCCGCAGGCGGCCTAATGCTTGTCCCACCCGGAGACAAGGGATAACCTTCCGAATCAAACCTACCCGAAATACCCCCACCAGACCTAGGAGTGTGGAATCCGCATCCATCCCCTTGACCTGCTTGCAACGCTACACTAGCGAACTGCCTAAGAGTCTGGGTCTGCTCACAACCCCTAAGCTCAGGTACCCCTGGGGCCGGTGCAGTAGGGGGCCTAGGCCCTGGGACCCTGCCCCATCCGAAATCCCCACTGCACCCTAAACCCTCAACACTCGCTACCTCCCCAGACAGGCTCCCAACTAACCCTGAAGGAGGCCTTACCCTCGGAAAGGCTGCAGGTTGCCCTTGAGGACTAACTGGACCCCAATCCTTGACTGCTAGTCCAGCTACAGATCCCGGGAAATCACGCGGCAACAACGGCTCTGTACACGGTGCATTAAAGGCCTGCGGAGGCAAAGCCTCGGAAAACTGGGCTCCTAGACCAAACGACATCGGGGAAGGCGGAAGTTCCGCTGGAGTTCGGGTACTATGCCAGCTAGAATTAGACTCCGTCTGAAGCTGCCTTTTAAGAGAACGGTTCTCCCCCACAACATGCGCTAGTAGCAACTCTACCCTAGCAAGCCTATCCAATTCTACTGGCACCAGCTCCCGGGAATCATCAGCAGCTATCCTTCCTGCCGGCACCGCCGCCCCAACAAGAGCAGAACACTGATGGTCCAGTCGATCCATGGGCTCTTCTGTCCCACCAGCCTTCCCAGGAGGTGCAGCCCTCGTTTCATTGGTTGCCTTCTGTTCTCCTATCGTTGCTTCACGATACCCTGCTGACTCCGCTGAGGCCTCGATGCGAGCCACCCTAGGCAGCTCAGGCTCACAAACCACTGACCCACTGCCAGCTGGTCCGAGAACCAGATCATAATCCGGCTCCAGTCCACTGCCACCCACTGTGGCATCTCCTAGAGTCGGCTCATCGTTCTCACCTCGAACTCGTTGCGCGTCTTCATCAAGGGTAACCGGCCGTGCTCGTATCAATTCTACTTCAGAGCGGACACGATCCGAATGAAAGGGATTTGCAGTAGGGAGCGGGTCGTTCATGTTCAAACCTGGAGCCCCTGCCATCTCCAAAGTACTCGGACTCGCCTCTCCTCCACAAACACCTCCTACGAATTGACCAGTCTGGCCGGCTTGGCTCAAGGCTGTTGTATACGCCTGATCCCTCAGATCACTATCAGCTTCCGGCTCAGGGCCCGGGACACTTCTTCTCCTCCGAGGCACAGTATCCATGGGCCTTTGACTATAGAAGCGCTGACACAACCCTATGGTCTTAAACTACTCACAGAGCTAGGCCTACGGCTGATGACCTACGTGAAGTTGCAAACAATATCTTATATGAGTGATCCTACCTAAAAAGATGATTAAGTTGGAGACCGTCTATGACCTATCACTCAAAGAGATCGCACAGACTTTTCAACCAAAAAACAGCCTTCGGTATGCAGTCAAACATGGCACCCTGTACGCAGACCTGACATGCCCTTCACGCACCTACCCATAAACCCCAAAGTAGTTCCTTTGTGGGATTACCTTATAGATCTCTAAATATGAACCCCAAAAAGGAACTACTTTGGGGCCTATGCCTAAAGACCTAGGACCTGAACCTATGCAAAAGCCTAAACCCAAAACCCTCTGAAAACCCTAAACCCAATAAGAAAAAATATAAACCTAAACCCTAAACACTATTTAAAACAAAGAGTACACCCAAACCCAAAGCCCTCTTCAAAAAAACAGAAGCCCTAAACCCTCAACCCTTAAATCACAAAGCTCTCGCCCAGGCGCGGCCATTGCGGCTGGAGCAGCCCAGAGTTGCACTGGGGGTCCTGTGACGGCTTAGGATTTCAGGGCTTCGGGGTCCCCGACGAGACTCCAGTATCCCTGAATTAACAAATATTCCTTAAGGGGATCCTACTACAATAAATTAAAGCATATTACCCAACTTAAGGATATTGGAGTCTCTGGGGTTTAGCACTCAAAGATCCGAAAGGGCTTCTATGAGGGCCTAGAACATAACCCTAAGGGTTCATGTGCCCAAATAGTATATATTTTGGCCTTAAAGTACTCCCTATATAGGTACATTGGGCCCAAAGTATATACTATTTGGGTATTAGGGTAAGGGTGACTATAAGCGTTTATAATTCAGGAGGGTGGGAGTTTATGGGTTCCTGTAATGGTTCATAAAGGTGTCATGCAAGGGATTTAGGGTTTAAGGGACGGTTTGGTTGTAGAGTTCGACAGGATGCAGGGTTGCCCGATCGGACCCTGGGCTCATTCTAAACCCTAAACCCTAAACCCCAAACCCTAAACCCTAAACCCCAAACCCTAAACCTCGAACCGACTCTAGACTCCAACACCCGAGCGAACGCTGCAGCTCTAGCCCTGCACCTCGCATAAACCTCTATACCGTACCAGGACCCCCGAAGTACCCTTTAAAGGGCTCTGATATTTCTCATTAAGAGGTAAGTAGGGGCTACAATTTTGGGTAGTTGGGGGGTCTGGGTAAGCCCTAAACCTTGAGTCCCAAATCTTTACCCCAAACCCAAAACAAAACACAAAAAGGGCCGTAAAGCCCCACCCCCCCCGCCCTCACAAATCTCCCTAACAACTACATAATATATGAATTACAGACACCTGTAAACAACCTCAAGGCACGTAAGACGACCCTCTACTCCAAACCCTAAACCCTCCAACAACTCAAAGAACTTTTACTCGACCCCGGTCAACCCTAAGTGTTAAGCCATTTGAACGTCGAATCCTTCCACAGGCGGAGCTGGAGATTTCTTCCCGCGCTGGGGGCTGCCAGAGCCACCTCCGGGCTTGTGATGGGGTTTGGAGCTCAGGGTTTTGAGGGCTTATACGGTCTGTTAGAGTGGGCTTGAAGGTTTAGGCCTAGTCGGGTTAGTAGACTTTGCTATGACGGTCTTAAAAGGGATTGAAAGGGCACTTTAGAGGTCGGTTGAGGTTTAGGGAGCGAAATAAGATTCAGAGTGTAGGCAGGGCTGAAAGCTGGTATCCCTTAGGCTGCATGCAGTTGCAAGGCCTTCAGCTGGTTGGCGGGCGGTCTCTTCGATTGTCCAGGATTAGACCGTCTGTACCCTATGAATCCGGGCATGAAACCGAATTTGTCAGCTTTCAACTCTGAAAAGGCAGCGTCCTGAACTGCAAAACCAAGCTCCCAAGCCACAGATCCTAAAACCCCCAAGTCGTCAGCGAAGCATAGTAGAGGGTCTACATAGTTGGAAAGAAAACCCCTGGCCCCTTCCTAGTTTCTACACAGGCGTAATTGCTGTAGGCCGCCAAACTTTCAAACCTGTTCTGATTCTTCAGGTCGCTATTTTAAATTCGACGCTGAACCCTCAAGCCTCAAGCCTTAAAGCCTAAACTCCTAAAGCCCTCAAAACCCTAAAACCCTACAGCCCTAAAACCCTAAGCCTAAGCTCTGTAGACCCTTAACCGCCTTAACCTCAAACCCTAAAGCCTTCGTTAGGCGAAGCTGTGGATTTCTTGGCGCGCTCGGGGCTGTCGTCGCCACCTGCCGAAGCGACATGGGATCTAGGATGTTGGGCTCAGAAGGGAGTTTCCGAAAATTCGGGGTCTCTTATTTTGGGGTCCTTATAATGAGGATCCTACTACTTAGGGTGCTATATATTAGGGTCCCCTGTTTTCGGAAACCCCTATAAGGTGTGGCGCTTGCAAGGACGTACAAGGATTACAGTTACAGCTGTTGCTTTGCTTCGGGGGATCGGAAGAAACGAGGTGTATTTTCGGCTCCTTTGAAAGGGTCCCGGCGGCTTACAGCTTTTGCTTAGGCTTTGGGGCTTTGGGGTGGGGTCCCGGGCCTCTGGCACTCAGTTGCAACGAGTCGGAGATTCAGAAGTAATTGGCGACGACACGTAAACCAGTAAACGCCAAAGGCCCGCATGTCCTGACCATTCGCCGAATAGGGACCCTACGGAAAAGTAGGTTCTATGGTCTGTCAAGGTAGTGCTTGGATTCCCTACATTGTACATTAAGAGCATGCGGGGAATGACGGTCCAACTTTCTGGTTTCGACTGCTCCTATCCATGACCAGGCCCACAAGAAGTTCACAGAACAAACGTTAACCCAAACCCTGCATATCCTACATTTGTGGGTTCCTGATTATGATTCCTTTTTACAAGTCCTTCAAAAGGTATCACAGAAGCCCGGAAGGCTTTCTTTTTGTCACCCCTCTTCACTAAAACACATTTGTGGTCCCAGAAAGCTTGGCGCTCTAACGATGTCATCTAGAAACCATACATAGTTCGTTTCTACCGGCCTGTTACCATGTATGTCTATGTACGTATTTGCTGCCGGTTTGTTTAATTTAAGTTTGCGAGCTGACACCGCCTCGGGTCTTTTGGTTTCTTTAGGTTGACGTTTGCTGGATTCACTCCTCTATGACATACGTCGGCACAAACAATACATATGCAAGCCCCAGAAATGCTCCGATTGGCAAATGGAGACATCTGCTCCGTTGCCAGCCTGATAGCAGGTTCGGTAGCCGTGGAATGGGCACTGACTTCTCGGGCACAGTGGCTCCTGCCACAGAGAGCTTCCGCGCTCCTGGCAGCCAATACCCAATTGGGACATGGGATTTATGACGCCCTAAAACCTTAAAAGCGCCCAGCAACCAGGGCCTTGGCTCCGCGTGGCCCAAGCTCCCGGAGTTGCACTGGACACCAAGCCACCGAGCGCCTGCCGGGTTTTAGGGTTTAAGGCTTAATGTGGTCTAGTTTAATAAGATCTTCAAGTTCGGCGGGATGCTTTACGGCATCGGGATTAAGGGCTTTAGGGTTCCAACGTAGTGTTCCTCAAGGGTTCCTTTATTTAACGGTTGCTACACGTGTAATATAAACCTTGTTCTAACCCGCATAGATTCCTTTCAGGAGCCCTTTAAAGAAGCCCCTTATGGATTCCTTTAAGGATCCCTTTAAAGGAACCGCGTGTAGATCCCTTTAAGGAACCCTTTAAAGGGAACACCTAAAAGGAATCCTAAAAGGGCTCCCTGGCAGGCCTCCTCCGAACCAAGAGGCTTTGATGCCACCACCTCAGCACATGGGGGAAGCTCCGAAACAGAGCTGCTTTCCCCAAACGGTCTAGGGAGCATTGATCGGTACGGTTTCTAGGGAACCCCAAACCCGTTTCTATTTTGGAGAGTATGCCATCAAATCGCTGAAAATGAAAATTCTACAATCTCACGACATAACCCTTCAGGACGGAGGGTTTGGGTTCCCTCGACGAGATAGCCATTCCAACATCTTCCACGCAAGGAGCCCGTAAAAAGAGCCGCCTAAACCCTATTTAAGCCCCCAACCCCAAGCCCTAAACCCTCAACCCTAGACCCCAATCCTTAAAACCCTAAACCCTCAACCTTAAAACCCTAAACCCGAACTCTTACAATGAAAATCCGAAACCCCAAGCCCTAAACCTTCAAACCCAGAAATACATACCCCTGAACCCCAAAGCCCTAAACCCTACCCATAGGCCCCAAAGTAGTTCCTTTTTGGGATTACCTTATAGAATGCTAAATAAAAGGAACGTCTTTGAGGCCTATGGGTAGGGCCCAAGCCCGAAAGCCTTAAACGATAAGGACTCCATGACAAGAGCTGCCAGAAGGCACTCGCAAGGCTGCTCCGGCGAGATGAGCTGCTCACGGGCCTTAAGAAAAGGAGCTTTGGGGTTCGGGGTTTAGGGCTTTAAGGTCTAGGGTTTGGGGTTTAGGGTTTGGGGCTTATTAGGGTTTAGGGTTTAGGGCTTTACGGTCTAGTTTTCTTTTAAAGGGCCTCTTTCTATTCCGCAGGTGGTCTAGAGAGCCTCGATTGAGGCAGGCCTTTGGAAAAGGTCTAGGGTTTGGGGTTTAGGGTTTGGGGCTTAAGGGTTTGTAGGATTAAAGCGGAGAGCTAGCTATTTAAGATTTAGGAAAGGAGATATTCGGAGTTGCAGTTTAGGAGACTAAGGTTTAGGGTTTACCTAGACCCAACCACCCTTTATTGTAGCCCCTAATTACCTCTTACTGAGAAATATTAGAGCCCTTTAAGGGGTACTTGGGGGGTCCTGGTATAGGGTTAAGGTTTAAGGCTTAGGAGCTTCGGGCTTGGGGTCTTATGAGGTTTTAACTTTAAGTCTTGGGGTTTTATAGGGTTTAGGGTGTAGGGCTTGAGGCAGGTGTAAGGCTGCAGGTCATTTTGAGGGGCTTTGGTTTCGCAGGATTTAGGGCCCCAAAAAAGCACATAAGCAAAAATAAGGGTAGGGATATCCCATATAAGCCCCCCTTATAATGAAGCCCAATAAGGTAGGGATACCCCCCTTGAAATGCCTATGCTTATGTGCTTTTGGGTCCCCCATGATTTACTGTAGGATCCTGACACGGAGCCACATCAAGAACCTCATCAGCAACTGGGGACTCTATCCAGGTTCCTACATGACGCACCGTGAGTAGAGACCGGACCCTGAGCCCGGAAAACAGACATCTCCGACCAACTCCTGGACATCGTCCAAAACACAAACTCTAAGCAATTCCGGGTGGACGGGGGTCAGGTCAGGCAGGGGGAGGAAAGATAGCCTTGGAACTGCCTGATGTGTTGCCTTAAGGACACTTCAACTTTGCAGCCCCTTAACATTAACTTACTACACCCTCAGATAAACATGCCCTAAGCCCGAAACCCTAAACCGTTGGGCTGCGGTTGTAGGTCCTAAGCCCCACGGAACCTCCACCTCCCTCAACTCCAAACCCCAAAGGCCCTAGACCCCTCCTAAACACCCCACATACCAACTCGAAATCCGAATCGCGGGGTACACCCTGCAGTAATCCCCATAAAGTTGGAAACCGGATTAAGGCCAAATCGTGCTGGGATTCCCTATGCATTGCTCTTAAGGATTGAGGCTATGGGGTTTCCAACTGTTGGGCTTCTACTGTAAGCCCAAACCTTAGAAGCCCCCCAACCCTCATCCGCTGACGTATTGAAGCCTTGGCTTTTTGAGGACACCATGTAGGACCCTAAACCCCTAAACCCGGAACCCATATAGAATTCGTACAAACTCCGGAAAACCCCAAGCTCCGAAACCCTGAACCCAACTCCTGCCCATTGCAGGCAGGTGGCTTTAAGCTCCCAGAGGGTCGGAGGCTGCTGGACACTCGAAGGCTACCCGTCGGGGAGGCCTCCAGAGCTGAACCGGGCAAAGATACTCAAAAGGCCAGGGCTTTAGGAGTTTGTGCTTTGGCGTAGTGGGTTCAGGCTTTAGGAGGTTGAGGTTTCAGGGTTTAGGAGGGCTGGGGTGTAGCATCTAGGTTTAGGGTTTAGGGTTTAGGGTTTGGGATAGGGTTTGATGGTCAAAGCAAACACTGTAAGCATGTGACTGCGGAACTCCCAAGCAACGGCGATGCTAATTGTGCGAGAGCTGCAGGAAGGCTGGATACCCCAAATCCGACAACGAGCGGATCGCCAAGAAACGAGAAACCTTTCTCTAGTGGAATTTCCAGTTGACAAAGCTATGCCAGTAGCACTGGACAGTTACTGACACACATTAACCGCATAACTTGAGTTCCCTGTTAGGACTACACGCCAAGAATTCGTGCAAACACGAAAAACATCCGAAAACCTTTTGATGTCTGGAATCTAAGCAGCAGACTAACCCAAAACCCAAACCCTAGCACAGCAAGTCTCAGCAAAAAGCCAGAGTCAAGGCCGAAAGCCCTAAACCCCTGAAACCTCGACACGTAAACACCTAAATCCCTGAACCTCTAGAACGCCTTAACCTTAAACAGCTAACCCTAACCCGTAATCCCCTAAAGCCCCAAGACCCTGAACCATAAACCCCTAAAGGGGTACCTTATTTATGGGTCCTTATACTCAGGATCCGACTATTTAGGCTACTCTATTAGGGTCCCCAAAGCCCCCCCCCCAAAAAAAAAAAAAAAACCCTGGGGCGCCACTTCTTTCGGCCTTCCCTTTCAGCAGCGCGCCCAAGCCCCGGAGTTTCTGGACGGAACGCTTCCATCTCTCCTTGTCCCAATCATCGGTTCAATGCTAATGCAGGAACCTGATTAAGAAACCTTGGGCCTTTATTAGGGTTCCTTATATGAATCCTACTATTTTGGGGGTTCTAGGCCCAGGGTTTCTTAATCAGGTTCCTACATTAGGGGCTAACCTAGACCCCCCAACTACCCTATATTCTAGCTTCTAATTACCTTCTTAATGAGAAATGTTACGTAGAGCCCTTTTAAGGGGTACTTGGGGGGTCCTGGTATTGGGTTTGCATGGGGTTTGGAGTGTAACGTTTAGTCTTATCTTGCTGTTAGGGGCTCCCGGGCCCAGCAATCTTCGAAAATTCCTGGGGCCCTACCAGGATCCTATAAAGACTCTGCAAGGGTGCTCGGGTCTCAGGTGGCTGTCTTCGAACTTCTGGCTCTGGCATCCTGTAGCCCAGAGAGCCCAATACTCAATACACCTTATGTGAGCGATATACCTAGAATCACACATTCAAGCCCATATGTGTTCAGATGTATTTCATGATTTGGTGGATCTTCCCAACACCCGGGTTAAGAGATATCTTGTCGCTTCAGCTAACCTCTGTATAGCTAATCTTGAGCCCTGAACCCTAAGCCCCAAACCGAGTGCCACCAGGAACCTTCGGAGTTTGGTGTTTGGGAATGCAACCTTATCGCAACAACCCTAAGCCCTAGACCCAACGGCACGGTATAGACAAAAACGGGAAACCGCCAAGCAAACGTCGTTAACCTTGAAACGTAAATCATGTACTGAAATCCTATACCGTGATCCCCAGGACCAGGGTAAACCCCCTGAAAGCTCAATGCCCTACACCCTAAAGAATCTTAAATGCCCTAAAGGGCGCTGAACCACCGAGCCGACGCAAAGGCATACCTAGAGCCTCCAAAGACACCCGAAATTGATCAACTGACCTTCAGTTCCATAGAGGGCTTAGGCTCTGCAAGGACTTTCGGCTTCAGGGCCGAGGTTTACGGAGGGTTTAGGGTTTATGTCGAGTTTGGGGTTGCGGAGGGTTTAGACGGACGCTTAGTTAGAGATCCTTAGGGAATATACGTCTTGGAGTAAGGAACCCTCGTTGAAGATACATGCTCAATAGGGTTCCTAAATGAACCCTAATCCTAAACTGAACCCTAAACCGCCCCTAAACCCTTTAGGTTCTGTTCTTTACACTACGCACTATTCACATATTCATTCTTGATCGAAGATGCATTAGGTAAAATATGTCATATTGTATGAATATAAGATATTCTATTCCATTCTATTCGCTTACATTCTGTTATACTGTATAACACGTAGAGTATACTATTGTACTAAAGGGTATCCCCGAGCTTTCACAGCCGAGCTTCCGTGTTCTCCTTAGACCGGACTTCACCTTGGACTCAAAGGTTCGTTTTAAGGGGCTCCGTTAAGACTTCCTGCTTTCAGGGGTTCCTTTCAGGGTTCCCTTACGGGGTCTGTTAAGGGAGAGGGGCTCCTTTCAGGGTCTCCTTTGAATTGGCTTTTGAGGGAGTCCTCTTAAGGGATCTATAGTAACGGGATCCTATGTAGAAGCTTTTAGAGTTTAGGTGGCTCTTGTCAGGGTTCCTCTCAGGGGTGCCTATAAAGACAGCATTAGGGCCTGCTTTAAGGGGCTCCTGTGAGGTTGTCCTGAATTAAGGGATGCGACTTTAGCCTTTTTTGGGTCATGCGACGCCGTGCGAGACCCTCAAGCAACTCAATGAAGTATATATATATATAATCTTGCAGTATTGCTGGTGATACTCCGAGGAATAGCTAACCCCCAAAAAATCAAAGCCAGAAGTATCAATAGCAAACTTCAGAATGCAAACCCTTAACCTCAAGCCTGAACCTCGACAGCCTTAACGAGGCAAAGGCCAAAGATCGCGGACTGGCAGATGTCTTGGTACACCAGCAGAGGACATGCTCCATGGGAGGGAACGGACCAGCTAATGCCAGTCCCCAAGGCTCCATGTACCCATCCCATAATTGCTGTAGTAAGTAAATAGGTATTTGATTAAGCTTGACATGTCTTGCTATAGAGGTACTTTAAGGCCTAAGTATATGCTATAGAAGTACATGGAGCTTCAGGGTATGCTAGTAGGAAAGATAGTAAATACCTCCAAACAAGTGGTTCCCGAAGAGGGCTCTCCTCTTGCAGGCTCGATGGGCATCTCGCATCACCTCCGAAGCTCTATTCGGGTTCAGGGCTTAGGCTCTACGGTTTAGGGATTAGGGCTTAACTGACTACTCCACCCTATAGCCCGGAAAATCTCAACCCCCTAATCCCAAAAGCTCTGCTAAAGCTCTCCTGCCCGAAAACCACACAAAATGAAACCCAAAACTCAACAGCTAATCCAGACACTTCCACTCGCTCTAGGCTTAGGGCTTCGGGGTATGAAGGACTTTCGGTTTTGAGTTAGGGTCGAGGTTTGAGGCTTAGGGTTTAGGCGTTAGGGGTGTAGAGCCCGACTGGAGACCCTCAATACCCTAGACCAAACCCGCAAAACCAAAACTGATGCCCTTCCCCCCTGTGAGACCCTCTAAACACAAGTAACATTGAAACGCACCTATTGAGACGCTATCAAAACCTCTACAGCCCATAAAAATCCTGTAAAGCTCAACGAAACCACTGAAAATGATGTGAAACCGCTTGAAAACCCAGAAAGTTTCCGAGCCCCCGGGCTGGGAATCTCCCAGGAGTTCAAAAACTGATTCCACGACCCAGTTCCTGCTGACGTCGCATAGGGGTTAGGGGTTTGGGTTTCGGGACTCCCTAACCCTAAACCCGTTCAAGGCTTGGGGGCTAGGGTTAGGGTTCAGGTTCAGGGTTCGCATAGGGGTCAGGGGCTTGGGTTGAGGGCTTAATGCTTATAGGGCTTAGGGTTCGGGTTAGGGCTAAATACTAAAGGTTAGGCTTCAGGTTCAGGGCTCAAGGCTTGAAAGGCTTCGTTGTGGGTCCAAGCGGCCTCTAGATGGGTACTGTAAAGGTTCCAAAAGTGCTCTATAACGAGTCTACTAGGATCGTGCAAGAGTGTAGACTTTCACGGTCTTGGGGTTTGGAACTTAGAGTACGGTGTTCATTTTCAGTGTTCAGGGATGGTGCATGGCGTTTTCCATCACCGGGCAAGGCGCCGGTTTCAGGTCTAGGGGGTGGGTAGAAGGATGGGGCCATTCAGGGATCTGGGGCGGCAGAGTTGAGGACTTAGGGCCTTATGACTTAGGCTCTAAGTTCAGGAGGGGCCTTTGCGTTTCGTCTCGGGGGAGCCTGCCTCTCTTTGTTTACCATGTTTTGAAGTCCAAAGGGCTGTAGACATTGATCTTGATACAACCTGTTTAGATTTCAGAGGAGGGTGCAACGGTGCAACCTCTGAAACTTCAGAGGTTGCAGGGGTTCAAGGATTGGGGTTTAGGGAGTGAGCGCCATGTAGTTCCCGGACTATTACACCTCCCTAAACCCCATCAAAATCCTATGAAAAACTCATGAACATCAACCCTACATCCCAAACCATTAAACCTAAACCCAAGCCCTACAGAAAGGTACGCTAAACCCTAAATCCAAACCCCTAAACCCTAAATCCTAAATCCAAAATCCTGGACCCTAAATCCAAACCCCTAAACCCGAAACCCTTAAAGAAGGGCCTGGCTCCACGGGAAGGTCGGCGAGCTTCGCCCGCCAGACCTGATCGAACTAAGGAACAGCGGGGTCGGTTGGGGGATTCTGTATGGGTTCCTTTAAGGGTTCCTTGATGGGTTCCTATATGGATTTGTTCTTGCTTTAGGGGTTTGTGCCGGTTTGGGGTTTGGTGTTTTCGGACTGGGCTTGGGTTTAGGACTTGAGGGGCACTGGTACTATTTTTTTTTTTTTTGGGGGGGGGGGCGTGAGGAGGTTATGCCATCATCTCTGCGAATGCTGCTATTCGTATCTAGCAGTAGCTTCTTTGCTTGTTGACGTCAGAGATACGGTTGCGAGTACTGCTACGCGAGCCTCGAAAGGACTGCTCTTGAGTCTTGCATTCAGGATGACAGGCGCGGTCGAGATAAAGGCGGCTGCAATCATCGGCAATACTGCAGAAAGAAAAACCATGATGGCAAACAGTCTCATGATCGTTACCATGACAATCCCCCATGAATGTAATGGCAACGCAAAATCCTCTCTAAGCCCCGAATCCCTCATCTCCGCACCCTCAGCCCTCAAGCCCAAATCGCCTCTCCGATTGCAGGAACGCTGAAGACATAGACCTAAACCCAAACCAGCACCGAAGCCTTAAACGCTAAAGCCGGAAATCCTTAGACACTGCATGCTAAAGCCTTTCACCAATGAAGGCGAAGGCACCTCTCTGCCTTCAGAACAGCCACTCCGCTAGAATGTTAAATCTGCACGGAAAAATCCTACACCTTAAACTCCAAAAACCCTAAAACCCGAAACAGGAATCCTAACCTAACGGTATTGAAAAGCCCAAGGTACCTCTCTTACCTCGGGATCCGCTTGTCGGAGGAAAGCAGCTGTGGTGCAGCTGTCTGTACACGCGGCCTCACGCGCCTTGTGGAGAGGGTCAAAGGTTCAGGATTAAGACTGCCAAGGGGGAGGTGCGAAAATGACATGTAGATTTGGGATGGGCTTTGGGTTTCGGGGTTTGGCGTCAGGGCTTGGGGTGCAGGGTTGACCGTGCGGTATCGGAGCTTTACTACTTAGAATAGGGTTTTAATTTGGGGTGCGGATTATACTGTAGTCAGTTAAGGACAGAGATCGGCGATAAAAGGGGATCGTACTACGAAGCTTTCAGGCTCCAAATTACGGTTTTTGCGTTTGGGGATGAGGGCTTTAGGATGAAATGGTGTTGCGGATCTAAGGTTGTGGTTCAGGATGAGGGTTCAGGGTTTTGGGTATAGGAATCAAACATTCAGGTGCAATGTTTACGGGGTAGAGAACCCATCTTCGAGCTTCGGGTGGAAAGGGTTGAGCTGACTTGGCTGTAAAACTTGGGTTTGGGAGTTTAGGGTGTAGGTGGAACACCAGAGATGAATCCCAAAACCCCAAACCCCTGGAGACGAGTTCATATTCATCGCTGGCTACGATCTGGGCCTCAGGGGCCTAAAGCATTGCAAAAGGGCTCCTTAATATCATCGCAAGCACTAAGCTCGCACCAAAACCCCATCAAGTAACCCGCATTGTAGAACCCTATTCTAATTGCTAAGGCCGCTTTTTGTTTGCTTAAGGCCTTGCTGCCCAAGTGACAGAACCTTGCCTCTGATCCCAAAAGCCTGTTTGAAAAAAGTCCTAAACCAAACAACCCCTACCAACTCCGCCCACCTTCGCCTCGAAGATGCCCTGCGCATCGGAGGCCATTTCGCGAAGAAGCTTGTACGTAACCTTACGAGATCTGAAAGCACTGTTGGGGTTTTGTAGGGGGCTCCTACAAGGCTTCCGTCTGATGGTTCCGTTGCGGGTCCTATAAGGAGCTTCCTCGATGGATTCATGGAAGATTTCGAGAAGGGCGTTAAGTGCTTTTGGGTTAGGGGTTCAAGCGTTTAGGGTTCTATATAAGGGCTGTCTATCTATATCTATATATATATATATATATAGATAGATAGTAACATATATATATATATATATATATATATATATGGTTCTATATACGGGCTTTAGGGGTGTTGGGTGGGCTTGGGGGGGGTTGGGGTTCGGGCCTTTAGGGCCAGTTCTAGGGAACATATTTGACCTACTCTCGTTCTTTGGTCGAGGTCAAGGTTCCCACAGTTAACGACTCCAACAACTACTGTAGAACAGGGTTCTTGGGTATGTTACACCTCACTGGCCCAAAACCCAAGGAAATAAAAGTTGAAACTTTCAGAATCGACTACCTTATAAGAACCCCAAAAGTTGATAAAAGTTGAGTTTACAGCCAATAAGATACTGTTGACAAGGAACCCGAAGGCCTCCAGAGTAGTCTTGGTGAAGATTCAAGCTTCTATATTCGTCTCCCCTTTGCCAAAGGAAATTAACAAGTTAATGATGTTATTTCTGAAAGATACGCCGCGTTGGAAGACCGCCCTCCTCATGCCTCATGCCGTCGGACTCCGATTAATTATCATCTTCATCAACGGAAGGGACTAATCAGGGGCCCTTATGGAACCCTTTAGGGAAACACCCCAAACCGCATAGTCCAGGTAACGCAGTCTGCGCCGACAGCGGCGGCCAAGGTCCGAGTGCACCAATCCTCTGAAATCTTCGAGAGCTGCTCCTGGTTATTGGAAGCCAGGGTTTAGGGTTTATGGTTTAGGGTTTATAATAGGGTTTATGGTGTAAGGGCCTGACAAGTCTTTGACTTGTTGAGACTTTCATGAGAGCCTTACGACGTGGCGGGCGTGCATTCTCAGAGGAGTTACGCTTCCGTGTATTCGGGGTAGAAGGTATAGAACCTCTGTAGAATCCTTGCAAAACCCCTGCAATTGACTGAAGCCTTCCAAACCCGAAACTGCCCGAAACCATCAAACCCTACAAATCCCAAACTCCAATCCCACAACCCTGACACCCCTAACCCCCAAAACCCTAAACCCCAAAACCCTTCAGGTTTAACCCGCGCCTTGATATGAGAAGCCTTCATCTTTTGCTTTTGGGCGCAGGTGACGCTGCTGGCAAAGGTCGAGAGCAGCGCTTCGCCCCGCCTGTGGTAGGGTTACTTTAAGGCTTAGATTGTATGCGCGCTTTATAGAAGGGTTCATAAAAGAGCTGAAGCTTATGGGATGTGGTACCTAGTAGTATTGCCGGCTCAGTATTTATGACGAGGCTTTATAAAGGGCTTTGTAAGGGTTCATAAGAAGCTTCCAATCTGTAAGATTAGGGACTTTGGGTTGGAAGTCTTTAGACTTACGGTTTCAGGTGCGGGCTTTGCTTGTCTCATTGCGGACGCAGGGATTTAGCCATAATAGCATAGGTTCGAGGGTAGCGACTTCCGAAAACAGAAACCCAAAAACTTTCTGGAAGCCCTAAACCCTGATCCACTAAACCCTGTCTAGCAGCTTGCTGGTTCAGGGCTTAGGATGGATTACACAATCTCAGGCACGTGAGTGCCAGATCTAGGCATCTCCACCGCTCCGAAGGAAAGCAAGAACCTGTTCTCCAGACCGCTCGTGAACAAGGACCTTTCAAAAGCCCAATGTTCAATAACTTGAGTCATCTGGAACATCGTCCCGCCCCCCTTAGCTCAAAATAAACATCATTCAACCCCACGTAAGGTCTTAAATCGCCGAGACTAGACCCCGATACGAAGATCTCCCTGAGATTCCATTGATCCCACAAAGCGGAGATCCTAAGCCCTACACCTTCAACGCTTGCCACCACCTCTCTTTCCCCTAAACCCTACACTGCTACAGTCCTTAAGCCAAATATTGTCATCC
>BGNK01000094.1:34486-106625 GCA_003297005.1 Symbiodinium sp. clade A Y106 | reverse complement strand
CCCCCCCTCACCCTCAAGCCCTGGAAACCCGACATCCCGAAACCCCAGCCCTGAGATCACCCCAAAATAGTCCTAGAAACCTTAATCCCTAAACCCCCAAACCCTAAAACCTCCCCCAAAAAAGCAACGGAACAACCAGCCTGTAGAGAAGCTCGCAGTTCCTCGACTTTTGTTTGTTTTGGGCTGTTTTTTGTGGTTTGATAGGGTCTTAGCTCTTACAAGATTTTGGTTGAGGGGACTTTGAAACCATGGCTTATTTTGCCTTCATGGAAACATCGTCTACCGAAATTTGGGTTCTTGCACGCCCAGCCCTGAACCACCTAAACTACCTAGCACTACAAAGCTCTCAATAGTTGGCAACAGTATCCACTATTGTTGTCGCCGTAAAACAATGCAAACCCCTGCAAAATCCTATACAGCCCGTAAACCCTAGTCCAGCGGTTCGGCTGAGCTGAACCCTGGACCCTAGACCGTAATATATTCGCATCAATCAAGCTCTCACCTTATGGAATTAGGTCCCCGCAACCATCATAGTGATAGTCTCCGGGGACCTAATTTCAGAATGGTACGGTATATATATATATACACACACACTTTATTTATTGTAATATACATATATATATATATAAAGAAGAAATTGTATATAGATATATGTATATATATATATATAAGACAACGGGCCGAGGTGCGTCCACGGTCTGTTGGGATCAAGGGCCTGCTCCCGGAGCTTTTGCTCCCAAACCGCTTCCAACCTTTGCTGCTGCGGATTGTTCTATGAAGGCTCCATAAGGGCTCCATCGAAGCTTTAAAGCTTGGGGTTTTAGGTTTCGGGTTTCGGCTTGAGCCTGGGTAGCAGTCGCTTAAGGTTCCAACAGGGTGCTACAACGGTTTCAGGATTTTGTAGGGCTTCCGGCCAGTTCTTTTGGCTTTTGGCTTCTTGAAGTGAGGAGCCAAGGGTTTCCGGGCGCATACACGCACAAATAAGATGTGAAACCATGCCCTCCCCGGATCAAGATGGAGCCCTGAAAGGAAGGAGGGCCTCAGCAATAGGGACGAGACGAAGACACGATTTTTCGGCAAAGTCTCCAAACCCTATACATGGACAACCTTCCCTTCAACAGGACGGTGCGACAAAGACGGGCCCTTTTTGGTGGTTCTCTGCCAGAACTCCCCGGTCCTTCCGTCGATTCGCCCCTTGAGGCCACACGGTCAATGCACAGGGGGAAAGGTTCAGGGTAAGGATTTTAGTTTAGCTGCGTTTTGGGGCATATCAGTAAGGAATAGTGGTAATAAGTAGATACACCCTTAGTCGGTTCTGAACAGAGCTCCGAACAAAGACCTATTAGTTTAAAACCACGGCCCCTTCACCGATGCTTGGAACGAAAACTATCACGCCTTACGCTCGAAGCCCTAAACCTATCAACCCGACGCCCCAAATTCTAAACCAAAAGCCCCCGACCCTCAAAATTTACACACACACACACAGACACCCCAAATGCAGGGAGGAGCAGTTGCGCCAAAGAGACTTTCGGCTTGCCAGTCTCTCTCCTGATCGCCGTGCCCGAGCACACCCCTCTCTTCCCCGGCCGTGACAGGGAAGGGTTTTCAAATGGGTCCCACAGTATACCTACAGATGGGCATCAAAGGAGGCTTATGGCCGAAGTATCTACTAAATGCATACACTAAGCTCGAAACTCTGCGTCCCAAACAGCCTCCGTCGAACTACAGAGGTCTGAATATTAAGTAACACTGTCCCGTTACGTACTCCGCATTCCATGTTCCTATGTTTCCTCCATTTCCTCCCCAAAGCCAGAGCCATACAAATCATGAAAGCCTTATATTGAATGCAAGGCCCTCCTTCCGCGCCCCAAACAGGCTGGAGGTCATTTTCTCGGCAAGGAACTGCTTTCTCTTCGCCCGCCCTAAGGGTCCATGTACCTAAATTCGGCCCCCAAAGTACCTATATAGGCACTTCTTTAAGGCCGAAGTATATATACTGTATGAGCACATGGGCCCTTAGGGTTGCTTATAAAGTTTAAGGCTTCAGGACTCAGGACCTTCATGCCCCGAAACGCCTTGAACGCCAACCCCCGCGTCCCTCCCAAACCCCAAAGCGTCCGCCTGTACTAGACCCAGACCATAGACCGTTCATTCCAAAGGTCCGAAGCCTGGACCCCTAGCCCTTAAACCCGCGTAGCCCTACACACCCAAAACCTAAACTCCTGAATTTCTTTCGAGCTAAATCATTCCACAGAAGCCTCTTCTTGTATGCTACCCTCATGAAGAGACTTCGGCTTCAGAATAATAAACACTATGTACGGTGAGGAAGACAACGGAATTGCGCTGCAGACCGCTATATCATAAACCTCTACAGATTCTATAGAACTGACCGCTAGATCTTAAACCTCTACAGACTCTATAGAACTGACCACTATACCTTAGAACTCCATCGACTCCATAAAACTCGATAAACCCAAATAAACCCACGTAAAAACCCAGCGAAGTTCGATAAGCCATTGTACAATTCTGCAACACCTATGATAACTGGACCCCAGAAGCCCGAAACTACTGAAATCCCGACTGCAGCTGCCAGGAATCCGGTCCGCCAGGAAGCGTCTCGCCTCGGCAATCGTAGGGGGTTAGGCGTTCCTTTGGGGTTTAGGGTTTAGGGGTTCAGGGCTTTAGGGGTTTAGTGGTTGAGAACCCTAAGGGTCCATGTACTCAAATAGTATATACTTCGGGCCCAATGTACCTAATAGGGAGTACTTTAAGGCCAAAGTATATACTATTTGGGTACATGGACCGTCATGGACCCTTAGGGGAAGTCTAGGGCTTCAAGGCTTTAAGGTTTAGGGCTCTCGGGCATAAGGAATCAACGTGCTGAAGAGATTCTCGGCCTTTAGGTGTCTCGCAGCTCTTGGCTCTGAATGCAATGAGACCCTGAAGGGCGGGTCAGGTTTTTTTTGAACTCCTGTTTACGTCTGCTCGATCCTCCCAAGCTGACATAAGGCACATATGCGCCAGGAGACCTGCTGACTTACGGCGGGTCAGGGTTTAGGGTTTAGGGTTTACGCAGGCCATGAGCCTTAGATCTCTAGTGACTCTGGTTTGATCTTTTTAATGTTGCGGTCATTGTATTAAACCCGGTGACCATTAAAATATTCCCCGGGGCTGAATTTCCGGGCGCAAGAGGAGGTTTAATTGCGTAGCCATTTTGCCCAGACTATTGATGTTAGAAGGGGGGGTGACAATAACTTAAGGGGTGACAATTAAAATTTTCCGGGCCCCAAATCCCCCCAAAAAAAGGATCCAGGCTAAATAGCTAGCCGAAGCTGAAACTAAGAGGACCCTAAACCCAGCCAGCAGAGTGCAGTTCGGCAGACACACCAGCTCGCAGAGTGCAGTTCCAGACTGTTTTACTACAATCCCCGGGCACGGCCAGAGGTTTATTATTGCCACCCTGGCCCCAAACCCTGAAGCGGTGGACTCGCAGTCTGGCGAGCGCACTGTCTGCTTGAAATTGCTAGCTATCCGCTGACTATAGGCACCTGAATAATTGGTAATGTAGGAACCTGATTAAGAAACGTTGGGCCTTTATTAGGGTTCGATATATGAATCCTACTATATTGGGGGTTGTGGGGCCAGGGTTTCTTAATCAGGTTCCTACATTAAGAGTGTTTTCCGGGTTCCTGATAACATGTTGGTATACCACTGTATAGCGCGACAGTAAAACAATTAACATGAACCCTATGGTAATCATCAAGGCCCAATATCTCGTCTCTGGAACCTTTCTCGCTCTTCGAGCAAATCCAACCGTAAGGGTCGATGTATCCACGGTACTTGGGGGCAAGGAAAAGAACTAATTTTTGGGGCACATGGACCCTTAGGGCCGTAGGGCAAGCAAAGCCCAAGACCCCCCCAACACCCAGGCCGAAAGTCAAAGCTATCAAGCACGCCCAGTTTGCAAGCACCTCAATGATAACTTTGCACACTGCCCGCCCTACCCTCGACCCTGGCCGAAACAACAGCAATTCTAGGGCTGTGGCTTGAGTTTTTGCATCATCTGCCAGGGAATTCAGCAGCCCTTCCGTGATCTCATCCAGATCCTCCATCGCGGGTGTTTATCGGCTCAGCATGGTTTGTGGGTTCAGGGCTTTCGGGTTTGGGGTTTCGGTAAGGTTGGGGTCTGCGGTGTAATGTAGGGCCTGAATAACTCTAAAAGGGTTTTGGGGTACAGTGTACTGCACTTAATATGGAAACTGTACGGCAGACCGGGCGGCAAAAAAACTGGTTTCAATCCAAGAACCTGCAAGCCCTTTAAACTGCACACCCAGCAGCTCAATCCTGAACCTGCAAACTCCTGTTAATCCGAAGTTGTCAAAATTATGGCCCCTTTTTGGGTACCCTACATATTGGGTGCGGTAGTATAGTATAAGGACCCAAAAAGGGACCATAATTTTGACAATCACCCATATAAGCTGCAAGCGAAGCTGCACTCTCACATGCTCGGCAATCCTATAAAGACCCGCCCGGCACAAGAACATCCCTTCACGAAGCCTGGGCAGGAATGGGAAAGAGGGCCCCGGTAGGTTGCAGCTTGGGGCTTATAGGGTTTATGAGGTTATAAACCCTACAGGAAACCCTGAACCCTGAATCCGGGAACTTGAAGCTTGACTATTGGACCGAATATTGCCCCTTATTCTCTTTTCAGCAGAGGTACATCAAGACTGAAGGCCCGCAAAGTGCAAGCGTCTACAAACTCTTCTTGGTTCGGGGTTTCGGGTTTTCTAGGGATGGAGGATTAGAGGCTGTATGGTCTAGGTTCAAGGTTACATCCGTGTCCTGCCCCTGCACCTGTCTCTGTTGCCAGTTGACCAACACGCTGTCCAGCTCGACGTCAACCTTGGATTGCATCTTGAGTCCGGTTGTTGCTTCAAAATCAGAAGCCTGAGGGTACGTAGATCCCCTAAACTCTAAACCCTGTAAACTCCATAAACCCTATAAACCCGATGAGGCGCAATCTTAAACTCGATGCGGTCATCCATCTGTGCAGATTAAGATCCCGGGGGACCCTAGTCCGATCAAAGTAACCCCAAATTGCCTTGTATTTGACCTTCCCACAATCCTAATTAAACCCCTAAAACCTAAACTCGAAACCCCCATACTATAATGCCCAAAGAAAGGAACTCGCTCGCTCGGCAGATCTTCAAGCTCCGGGACATGACGAAGGAGATCGTCCACCTTATTCTGAGGGCCTTAATCGCTAGGGTTGAGGGTTTACGGTCCACCTTACTCTGAGGGCCTTAATAGCTTGAATAGGGTGTCGCAGGGGAGCTTACGGGTTTAAATGAGGGGTTGAATAAGGGGATTCATGAGCGGGGCCTTAGCATGATTGGGGCCTCAAGGCCTGAACAATTCAAGGAGCCTAGAGAATTGCCGAAGCACCAAGGACCCGTAGGCAAAGGCAGCAGCCGACAGTTGCTCCTGAGCTATCATTTGAGGTCTTTTGGTCCTGTTGAAGGAACTTTTGAAAAAAAAAATGCATTTGTTGGGTTTGCTCCTTTCTCCTTTAAGGCATTCCTTGACTGGTTCATTGAAGGGCTCTCATTGAAGGGCTCCGCCAAGGGTTCCTGGAAGGGATGCTCTCGAGAAGGGAGTGTTGGGTTTAGGTTTTACGGCCTAGGACATTTACTGGTGTCGGACTTCAGGAATAATCACTTCACCCATTTACTCAAAGAGACCCCTAGTCATAATACTACTTTCCGGCACCCTGCCAAACCCTCGAAAATATTTGCCATAAGCCTTAAACTTTGAATACTTGGGGTTTACGGCTAGGGTTTCCAAGAGAGCGGGCTGTTTCAGCTGAGAAATCCAATCTTTCAATGTCCGGTTGGAAGCCTTTTGTTTGGCTTTCAGGATTTAGGTGCACCCCCGCCCCTCAACCATTCAAACCCTGAGGTCGAAGACGCCAACACCCGACAAACTACCCCAAACCGGAGACCCTAATTGAAATCTCAACAAAAATAGCCTTAGACGCTATAAGCAAGAAACCTCAAGCCCTGAACCCTAGAGTATGGGGTTGGCGCCCGAATGTTGTAGTGGCGCACATAGTTACTGCGTTTTCGAGTGCCTGATTTTTTGATCAAGAAACACCCCACACCATTTGTTATCCTCCCTTGAACCCTAAGCCCTACAACATAGGCTTGCAGCATGCACTCTATTGCACCGGCAGTCACTGTTGCTACTTTTTAGGGTTCCTAATTTGCTGTGCTCAAAATGACATAATTGCCCCACACCCTGTCAAATTATTGAGGCCCCTGTATCATACCACCTTTTTAGAAAACCCCGAGGGAAACCTCAAAAGGAACTCGGTTCAATTTTTGAAGGCCGTGCAGCGTGCCGAGGGCATGTGCATACTGCATATTCATGAAGACGTTCCCTTTCCAGCTTGACACTAAACTTCACACGCTGTGCGCAGATGTGGGTCTGACTCGTTTAACTTTGCCGAGCCGGCAATCAGACCATACAAAAGTAAAAAACGAGCCAGCCAGCGATTATCTTCTTCCCACACTAAGGGCGCACCGTCCAACTTCATCTGCTGCTACCGTTTGAAAAACACCTACGGCAGGAGCACTTTGGGCAACGTCCTGGGCTTCACTTCCTTTCGGCGGCCTTTGTTGAAGCCCGGCAATCAGTGGACCCAAGGCGCAGTCGATGACGCTTCCGCAAATTGGTTGGGACGTCATAATGCGTTTTCGGAACTGCCAACGATGTAGATGCAATAAAAGCCATGATAGCCAAGGTATCCCAGGCCTGGGAAAGCAAGTGCACGCAGGTATTTGCTAACTGTGCGTGTTCCGATGTGTGCCGAATTGACTTCCGGAAATACATGTTGCCGTCCACTCCTCGTCATGTTTCCTTCCTGCAGCGAAGTTTTCGCTGCTTTGCGCAGAACCCTGCAACATGCCCGCTCTGTAGTCGGAATACTCCAAAAATGGCGTTGGGTCGACAGCTGTGTCTCTGGAAACACATCTGCACAGCTAAAGCCGTGGCCCTCGTCGCCATCAAGTGTCCCGAACTTGCTACGAGGTTCTCTCTTTATCCAACCACGAACGATCATCAGGCATGCACCATGACTTGAATTAAGCAACATGATAAACCGGCAACGTTCATGAGACCCTGCAGGACCGGCTGCTCCATGACGTGGGCTTTGCCTTCGCAACCTTTTGACAATCTTCGAGGTGCTGCTCGCAACAGAATTGCTCACAATACAGTCCTTTCGCAAAACACGACAATGATCAAGCTGCACTGCTCTTCAAGTTAAACTTACTAGTGCAGCCGTCCTTACTGCACTGTATGACGTGAAGACTTTGCGCTGCTGAAGGCTTTGTATTTCATCTTCACGAGGCAGGCTCGGGAGCAGGCCCAGCACGCAATGCCATGAACTACGGAGTCTCCATTTTTGGGGTAGCGCACGACCGGTACATTCGACCACTGGCTTGAGAGCAAACATGACGACCAATCTTGCTTTCCTGGCTTCTGCTTTCGGGCTTCTGCTTCTAAAGGGGTTTCGGAGCCACCACTTCCGAAATGTCCTCCCCCAAATAAATGGCCCAAACTTCTACGACAAACCCACAATCAGTTTGCCTGGACGGCTCCACAGCCTCATGATTCTTGCTACAAAGCACCACGGGCGCAGGTCGAGTGAACATACAGTGAAAATGCAGGGGAAACATGCACGCAGCCCCGCTCGAACGGGGTTGCTTCTGGACTGCCGTTACAAGTTTCCTGTGAAAAGCTTGATCCAAATGCTGCAGGTACTTGTTGCTGCTTCAATACCAAGATACCCCAAAAGGCCAATTAGGGATAAAGCCCCCCCCATCTCAAAATGAAAGCACGTGTCGATTTTCTATTGATGGTGGAGCATGTGATGCCAGAGGCGATGATGAAAACGTTTCCGAACAAAAAAGAACGGCCCCGGCTCCTGGATACGAAGATCTTCCGCCGAGGATTTCTCCTCACTTGGGATTCGGCTCATCTTGACGACCCCATGAGTTAGAAGCCCTGAAGCCCCAAAAATAATAGGCTCTCTGTAGGTAGGGCTACATAGGGGCTTTAGAGCTTCATGCGTCGGGGTTCTGCCTTTGGGTGAAGTATGTCACCGTGCCCGTACACCCAAGCAGGTATTACTTCGAGAGCTTAGACACCATCTTTTATAAAATCTGGACCCCGGAATCAGTGCGCATGCTGCAGACTTGGAGTCGTAGCGGTATGTGATTCTGCATGCACATGGGCTGACTACCTGTCTGTCTGTATGTGTGTACATGTATATGTATATGTATAGACTTAGGTATAGGTATTAGGTATATGTATATGGAGATGTATATGCATGTGAATGTGTATGTCTATGTCTATGTACCATGTATTGTGTACAATGTATTATGTATTAGGTATAGGTATACGTATGTGTATGTGTATATGTATATGTAGATGTATGTGTACATATATACACATACATACCTACATCTACACTTACTTAGATATGCATACACTGCATACGTGCACATCAGAGTCTCATCAAAGCATTTACCCGTAGCCCCGAACCGATACGAGCTTCCTTGTGTTCTGCAGTCATGGCAAGGCTTAGATGGGGCAGCGGTCTTATATAAATGTTAAAGCCCCGACACCTTTCACAGACTGTTCGAACCGACTAAACCCTATAATGTGGGACCCGATTCTCGAAGTAAGTGAGAAGCGATCCTGAACCCTGCATGCTGACTAAACCTCCGACTTCCCTTTTTACTATAACCCGAAAACTGCAACATAGAAATAGGGACGAAACTGCGGAAACACACAGAGATGGCCGGAATGCGCGCTCGCAATCCCAGCGAAAAGGGGCAAACCACAACTCAAGCTCTAGCCCTGAACCTGAACCATCGGAAATCCCGCAGCACAAAGGCCCGCACCGCACATGGAAGCAGCTCGTCCACTTCGACGAGCCTTATGCTGAGAACAAGTTTGGGTGTGGATCTACGATAGGGGTAAGACTAGGGCTTCGGGGTATACTAAAACCCTAAACCCTAAACCCTAATATTATGCTAGTTAGAATCAGGATCCTTGTGAGGAATAGTACAGGGACTTTCTCAGTTGGATCTAGGGCTGTGCCCCACAAAGGCCCCAAAACCCTGAACCCCCTCAATTATAGGGTTTAGGGTTTAGGGTTATGGTCCTCTCCAAGTCCTCAACCCAACCGAAATACCGCATCTAAAGCCCCAAACCAAACTCAGGAAGAGCCTGTTGCACTCAGAAGCACCCAAACCCTCCCTAAGCCGTACACCTTAGACTCAGAGACCTGCAGACCCTAAGCCCTACACATCCTAAGCCCCACTGCAGAACCCTTACAGCAAGCAACCTTTTCTGCAAGCTTTGAAGGCACCCGTGTAAGGCCCACTTAAGTACACTGCACCACTCTTAAATCTCTGAATCCGGTTGGAGGGCGTATCAGCTCAGAGAAGTGGATCAGCACAATGCGGCGATCGGGTCAGGGAAATCGGCTCAGGCAACACACGAACGGCAGCATCGGCTCGGTGTTGTTTTGCACTGGTTNCAATGCGGCGATCGGGTCAGGGAAATCGGCTCAGGCAACACACGAACGGCAGCATCGGCTCGGTGTTGTTTTGCACTGGTTTTGTAGTGCAAGACGTGTTTACAGGATGGATGAAGTCTAAAGAAATTAAATGAATTTCATCGCCTACGAGGGTCAAGGCTTCATGCACCTCTGGTGCATGACTCCGGCCCAGACCTCATCTTTGAGATATTCCGAGGGTTCGGGGCTGAATAGTGCTGATCCTGTGCTGCGATCCGACTGGCGATGCCAATTCCAGGGCCTGATTCGAACCCTGTCCGAGCTGACTCCTGCAGCTTCCCTCTGCTCTGAATCCTACAACCCAAACCCCAAACTCAAAAAAATAATCCCTGGACCCTGAAGAATGAAACCCCCCATAGCCTGAAGCCAAAAGCCCTGAATCACTGAACCCTTCAGGTATATAGTTGGTGTAGTACCCTTGTCCATCCCAAGCCTCTCCCCTAAGGAACCCGGAATCCTCCTGAACCCACATCCCAGCGGCTCTTCGTCCTCCGGGAGCCACTCAATGGAGCCACCCCGGGCCCAATCTCCCTGCAGGGGCGTTTCAGGACAGAGCTACTTGTAGGGCTTGAGAAGGGCTACAAAACACGTTCCATAAGGTCGACAACGGCTCTTTTTGGTTTTGGGGTTGGGTGGGGGTGTAAAGGGTTCTATAGTACAAGGGTTTCTTGAACGGGGTTCAGAAGGGTATTATCAGGATTTTGTAGGACGCCGGTATGCATAGGGCTTACAGGGTTACAGACTTGGCATATTTGTCACAACAACATGTGTGGTCTGAGTGTTGTTAGTGGCTTCCCTATGTCGCTGGTCAGTACGACTTCCCCTAGGCCCTCAACCCCTCAACCCTAAACCCTTAAACCCAGTGTTGCTGGTACGTCTCAGAGAATTGAGCTCCATAGCTATGGAGTACTTGGTGTTCGGACATCGGAGCTGTAGGCTTACTCTCGCACATTGATGCAAGTCGAAACTTCAGTGGATTGGCTCCATGTTTCAATTTCGCTTGGAAACTATCGTGACAACTTTGTCACGGACACCTGTAGACGTCTGCTGAGCACCACCACCTGGTGGGCGCAAGTTGCATGCAACCGTCGTCGTGCTTTGGTCGCTCGTAGTGCGCGTCGCAGATGTTGCTAGCAATACTAATTTGGGTCTGAGGTTCTTAGGTTTACATTCACCTACCAAAACCTACTTTTTTGTAGGTTCCTCTTATAAATCCGATTATGGAATTTATAGGGACCCTACAAGAAAGTAGGTTCTGGTGGGTTAAGGTACAGTTGATTCGGACAGGCTAGTAGCAGTTCCAGGCTTCGGGGTTTTGGGAGGGCAGGGACTATCGGCTCAGGGTTCAGGTTTTGAATCTAAATCTGTGGACCCCAACCCCCGCCCCCCCCCCAAAAAAAAAACAAAAACTAGCTTAATAGCCATAATCCCTAAAGGCACTGGGGCTACAACTCTTGAGGATTCGAGCTTTCATGTCCCAAATCCTGAACCCTAAACTCTGTTCGGGTGGGGGGGGAGGGCTTAGCGCTTAAAGGATACGATTTCGAGGTGATTGGGCGCGAGACCCTTTGACGCTGCCAACGGGATCCCAAATCTCCAAGGGTTCCCTTAAGAGCTCCCAGGACCCCGCAAGTACCCTTTAAGGGGCTCTCATATTTCTCATTAAGAGGTGATTAGGGGCTACAATAAAGGGTAGTTGGGGGGTCGAGGAAGTCTATGAGGCATGAGGGCAGAATAGGGAGCTTACTGAGATTTTGCTTGGGGTTTGGGACTGGGTCTTGGGGCTTATGGGTTTAGGGTTAGGGGTTGATGCTGGAAGAGTTGGACGAGTTTGGAAATGTTGCGTCAGAATCTGGACCTTCAAGTGTGAACACGAACGCCTTAAAGCCCGAAAGTCTACGATACGGCCCTTAATCACTGAGTCATCATTTGGAATACGGCTTTGGGGTACGTTATATTATTGACTACTCCTGTTGGTTTTCTGGGGTTGGGGATTGGGGAATCCGATTTGGTGGCCGATGCCCTAAACCCTCGGCCCATGTGCGCCTTCCACTCACTGGCCGTCCCCTGCCTGGTTCGCGAGACTTCCGCAGTTCTGGGTTTAGGAGTTTATTTGGGGATTTTAGGATTCAGCGTTTAGGGTTTTAGGGTCAGGGTTGACCCCGAAGCCTAGCTACACCGTCCGAACCGTAGGAAGCGTCGCATTTACAACTCTGCTTGATGCTGCCACGAAAGAAGGTCATAAAGGAACACCAGGAATTGCTGTTACTTCAGGCCCCTTGTGGATATCGCAAAACCGGAGGCGGTTTAAAGTATTGCATCTTGAGCATGTTGTCCCTGTATTCAGTCGAAAAGCTCAAAACCCCCATAGTCTTTGCTGCCTCCGACCCTTACCCGCCTTAATTTTAGTTTCTGGAAGAGATGGATCCAAGGTAGCATCCAAGGCGCATGTAGCTTTCCAATAGCGGCTCATCATCGCTGCTTGGAACTTCGACGGCCTCTTTGGATCAAATATGAAGAAACTCCAACGCACGGGTCTTGAGTATCGAGGAACCCATAGCACCAGCCATTGACCCAAACAAAATCTACACCCCGAAATCCATAACTTGCTCACATTTTGGTCTCCCCTGCCTGTGGTGGTGCAGGTCTCGCGAGTTCCTCTGCACGCCACGGCGCTCAGTAGGGTAGGATCTAACACTTTGGAGGACGCAGGGCTTGAAGTCTTGACATGTGGGGTTTATGGCTTTCAGGTTTAGGGTTTACGGACATACGGTTTTCGGGTTTAGGGTTTTGGGTCTTTGGCGCAAGACTTGCAGAAGATCGGGACTCCACATCAGGGACCCCTTCGTTTCGACCCTAAACAGTGAGATCCTTCCATCTGATGTTAAGAACCCAATTTAGGATACCTGACAATCCGAAGTTGTCATCTCTAAACAACTCTAAGGACTCATAGAATTGGGTTGTTGGCTCCAAAGACCATGCTGTGACAAGGCTTTGGGGACGTGTTGTTCCAACGGAGAAGCTGCACATTGAACACTGTCCCTAAACCTTTGACTCCTTAACCCTAAACGGTGAAAGCTTGAAGCTACTTTGCTTAGATCCGAGCCCCGACACATATACCTCGCCCAGGAAACACCGCGGAGTATGTAGGTTTAAGGTTTAGGTTTTTGAAGGTTTATCGTTTCCGCCTTATGTTTCAGAGCGCTTCTATCACTGTAGCCCTGAACCCTACAGCTTCAGCTGCTTACATCAAACATCAAACTCCCAACCTGCTAAACAAAAGTCCTTAAACAAAAAAACAAAAGAAACCACGAAGCCCCGGACCTCCCCAAACCCCAGAACCCTTTAAAAGCCCCCCCAAAAAACGGTAGAATCTGAGAGTCCCAGCAAAAAGTCCCGGGGGGGACTTGAGGCCTTAGAAACCAAATCCAAAAAGCCCGAAACCCTCAATGCCCCAACCCTAAACCCCCCACCAGGACCCCCAAACTACCCTTTCTTCTAGCCCCTAATTACCCCTTAATGAGAAATGTTAGAGCCCTTTAAAGGGTCAAACCCTACCTGGACTCCCTAAGGACCCTTTAAAGGGCTCTAACATTTCTCATTAAGAGGTAATTAGGGGATACAGCAAAGGGTAGTTGGGGGGTCTAGGCTAAGCCCTAAGCTGTTGTTTGGTTTTGAGGCCTTTGTTTTCGTCTGATAGGCTATACGGATCAGCTTTCGCATTAGAACAGGGTCCCTGTAGGCTTCCTGGTTTTGATCGTGAGAAGAAGGTCTTGGGGTACATTAGACTGGTTGTAAGGGCCTAAACCCTAAACCCTGAATGTTCCGTCATACTGCACATCCCACAATCCGCCGTGTGCCACATAGCCGGGAAGCTCCAAGAATCGAAGCTCACATCTAGTTCATGGTTGGGATAGGATTCCTTAAGTACATTTATCTTCCTTGTTGGGTCTTTGTACCCATAAAAATGTAAAATGTTACCCAACTATGACATAGGGTTTTGGGATATATTAGACTGTAAGTGTAACTCCAAAAAGGAACCCTAAGGAAAATTATTGGTAGTAACAAAACCTGAACCTTAAAGGCGTCGAAATCTTAAGCCCTACAGGCCACAAATTGCTGAAGGAGCCTGTTTCGCCAGGAGTTCCTTCCAATACATCCGCACCTCATTCTCGGGGTGTTCCTGAGGCCAGTGTCTAGGGCATGCAATACAGAGGTTTATGTAGGGTTTGGGGGTTCGGGGTGTAGCCTTGGCTAAGGTCAACCACTCACGTGTCTAACCCCCTGGCCATAGCCCTGGACTCCGGAACGCAAACTCCAAACCGCAGCTACAAATGACCGAAAGATATGGCGGTTTCGGAGAATAACGAAGACTCAGCACGGCGTCCTTCCAGATTGTTGGAACACATCGAAAGGACAGGAGTGGGCGTAGTTCACTAAGTCACAACGGGAGTGGATGTCACCTGAAGGTAGGACCTGCGGTTGTCCAAGTCTTGCAGGTAGGACAGGTAGGACTTCGCGACATTAGGCGCAATGTGCCAAGCCACTGCATGGCGTCGAAGTTCTAGAGCGCAATTATGGCCTTCATCACGGACTCTCATTCTTGCGGATGTCGCCAAATTTCACGGCCTTACGGCGTCCTCGTTGTTCCGGCACGGCATCAAACTCCTTGTAGTACAAACGAACATGCTCCGCGTCGCAGTGTTCGCTGTGAAACTGCAGTGCCACGTCATCTGCACGCAAAGCCTCCTTATAACCGTGAACGTATAAGCTCAACAACACGACCTTCTCATAATCTTACCCCTAGTCCCTAAACGCTAAACCCCGAACCCTATGTCAGGGCCTCCTATGACGTCCTCGACCCTCAAGAGGACCTCTCGCCGACTCAAATCTACCATCCACATGCACGGCAGCCCTCAATCCAAGACCTGGGTTCAGAGGGTATTGGCGTCTAATTATGTGCTCGCGGCAAAGGCAAATTTCTACAGGGAGTTCAAGGTTCATGGGTAGTTATCTGTATGCTGAACGTGAAGCCCTAAGCCCTAGCCAAATACGAAAAATTCAAAGAGGCCCTAAAGATCCGATAGAGCAGGGGCTTAAGGTTTTAGGGTCTAGGGTTTGGGGTTTAGGGTTTGGGGTTTATAGGGTTTGGGGTTTGGGGTTTGGGGTTTATAGGGTTTGGGGTTTAGGGTTTATAGGGTTTAGGGTTTGGGGTTTATAGGGTTTGGGGAGGGTCTGGGGTTTAGGGTTTGCGGTTTATAGGGTTTGGGGTTTAGGGTTTATAGGGTTTAGGGTTTGGGGTTTATAGGGTTTGGGGTTTAGGGTTTGGGGTTTATAGGGTTCGGGGTTTAGGGTTTATAGGTTTAGGGTTTGGGGTTTATAGGGTTTGGGGTTTAGGTATAGGGAAGCGCGCACCCCCATACAGTACAAGCGCAATCTCGCCAAGCAGAATCATACCTGAAAACCCACCGCTTGGGTTAGCAAGGGCTGATGGGAAGCAGTGTAGAGGTTTTAAGGGATACTGGATGGCATACACTTAGACGCACACGAAACCCCCAACCCCTCAACCGCAACGCCATAAATCTGCTTCGAGCTGCCCTCCCGTGGTATAACAGTTGGAATGTTTTGAGGTATGTTGAAGCAAAAAGCTTGTATATCTACATGGTCTGAAGTTCATCTATGTATATATATGTATATATATATATATATGTGATCTCCCCTTCTCTCTCGCTCTGAAGCAAAAGAGAGAGAGAGAGAGAGAGAGCGGGAGAGAGATGGACGGGGAGAGAGAGCGAGAGAGAAAGAGAGAGAGAGAGGTAGGGAGAGAGAAGTCCTATATGGGGATGTGCTAGCAACCTGTCAGACCCTTGACTAGCCACAGCCTCTTCGAGAAAGAGCTCTTCCGCCTGCGCTTTCGGGAGTTGGAACTCAGTGGGCTCAGACCAATTGAAACGTTGCAGGGTGTAGGGTTTATAGGGCTTAGGGGCCAGTAGGGTTCAAGTTGGGGGCTTCGTTGAATGCAGGGGCCGTGCATGGCTTACAGCATTTCTACTTCGACAAGAAATAGCGTTCATGCCCCAACCCCTCTGAGAACTGCAAGTTTGCTGTCTCAGGCAAAATGGTGAAATTTAAACTAATCTTGTCTTGGATTCTTGAAAACATGAGTGCATTGTTCATGGGGTCCGCGCGACACGGATGCTATTGTTGATACTACTCTGGGTGAATGTTCGGGACGGCCTTGTCACGCAATGCAGACCCAAGCGGAAACAAGGCCGGCCCACCTTTGTGCATTGAGAAATCTTTGACACTGGCGCATCATCTATGTCTATACCGATAACCGAGCCTTACTTCCCTCCACCAGCACTTCGCAGGTAAACTCTCGCTTGTCTGCCCGTCTTTTAACCTGTACAGTCAGTATGCAGAACTGGCGTCAGAAGGATGCGTGGTTCGCGCTTGAGAGGTCTAAAGTCTAATGTCGGAGCCTTGGTGATGAGACTAAGGCGGTCCTGACATATAAGTTAGATGGTAGTATATAGGGACACATGAGGGCATACTATAGCACTACTGACGATTGAAACCTCTGCATGTAGTTCCCCTTTACAAGATGTAAGCTTGAGAGCTGCACGGGCTATTACTTCAGTGAGGTCACTGTTGGAAGTGGCGTTTCCATTTGAATCAGACCGGGTGGATCTTTGAATACCGCCCTCGGCAAGGGTGGTACGACAGGGATGCTATGCTACAACAAGTATGCTATCGTCGGGCACGCCCGGAAGCAGAATTTTCCAGAGCACCCTTGAATGAAACTCGCTGCTGCCCACCTCGGAACACATGTTCTGCAGCAGTGAGTCCGTGATAGCGGGATCGCCTCTCAACTCCTCAGCAGTCCGGGATGGAACCCGGTTATAACATAGGGGCCTTAACCAGTACCTATACTGTTAGCGGCTCTTTATGGTAATTACAGTGTAAGATACCCCAAAACCCTATTCTAATTATTAAGGCCCTCACGCTCAGAACAGGGCTTTCACCCAGACCATACGTACTCGAGCTATATGAGCTACCCAAGCAGACCAGGGCATGACAATACTTGGAGCTAGAACATGACTTGATGGGGTCCGATTGTCTTTGCTGGGCTCTCCGGCAACTCCAGTTTTCATAAGGAGACGGCAGCACAGAAAGGCATAAGAGGGTTAGTGGGCTTGTAGACTACGAAGGGTCAAGGGGTACTGTTGGGGCATCTGGGATACAAGACAAGAGTCTAACGGGACGAATTAAGAAGTGTAGAGCTCGGAGTTCAGGGTTCAGAGTTGAGGACTTTAAGGCTTATAGAGTTCAGAGTTTAGGGTCTTTGGGCTACAAGCAAAACCTTAAACCACTAAACCCTCACTGCCAAAAGCCTGAAACCCTCAAACCCTAAACTCCCTTAACAGAAAACCCTAACCCATATAGCCCCGAAAGCGACCTCTCTGCGGCTCCTTAGAGGCTTCCTCGCACCAGGCTCTCCCCACATCTTCCAGCGCCTGACGCAAGCTTCCCGGCTTGCCTCGGCTGATTTCGGCGCAGAGGGGGTGGGTTCAAGGTTTATGGCGGCTTTGTTGCTTCAAAACTTCGTGAAGGCTATCCAAAATGTTTAAGCGAGGTGTGGTAATCTGTGGTGCCTTTTGGTTGGTGAGTATCGGGCTCGAGGCTAAAACTGGGTGTGCGGGGTGAAAATTACTAGTCACTAGTCGTTATATTGGGGACTATTCGGGTTGAAGTCCAATGAGTAGGGGCCAAAGTCAGTCGGTAAGCGTTGCATTTTGGGTTTGAGCCCTCAACCCCTCAAGCTAAGCCCGGGGGGGCATAGGCTCGAGTGTAGGGCTCATGCGCGAGCTCTCGGAGGTGTTCTTTTTGCTAGAAGGGGCCTTTCTTCGACACTTGCCCGCCTCCTTTCCGGATCTTCCCCAAGTCCACGAGCAGTTGCTCCCCTAGCTCCCGGAGCTTCGCATGCTCCGTCCATTCCATCGTTCTCGGCGGCGGAACTTCGGTGAGCGGCTTCGGGGGCTCGGGATGCAACCACAAGGCTTCCAGGGCTTCGCGGAGATCGGCAGCCGGGATATCTTGCCCTCGTCTCAGAATAAGTGATTGTGCCTGATCTGCGCAGGAAAGTAGCCTTGGCTGCTCCGTCTTGCTTACAGAAACCACGGAGGCCTCCTGCCACTTGATCTTCCGGTCTGCCAGCTGATACTCCAACTCCTCCGGCGTATCGTGGCCCCAGCGGTGCGAGGCAAAGACTTCCAATAGATGGTCCACTAACTCCAGGTAGACCTTAGGTGACGATCTTCCGTAAGACAGCTCTGGCGCTCTTGGGTTCACGTACCTTTCTACCCTAAACCAGGGGGCGCCACAAAAAACGGAAAACTTCCTCAAAATCATCCTGCAAGAGTCTGTTGCAGCAGGTTTGCTCGGGATCTCTGCGTCCGTTTCTGGCCTAGGTTGGCTCCCTAAAGCCTTTAAAACATGTTCGTAAACAAGATCCTCTTTCACTATTGACCATTCTTAAACCCTAAACCCCAACAAAGACTGTCACAAAGGCCTACCTAGCGGCACCACTTTGACTTCCAATCTCGCCGGACGCATCTGGTCCAAATCCTCGGCCTCAGAACGACCCACATATGCGTGTGGTGGGCGTGTAGCAGTGTGTCTGTGAACACACACATATACATATATGTATATATATATACACCTATAGATATACCTATATTATATATATATATATACACATACGCCTAATATGTAGGAGTAGAATATGACTAGCATTATTAGATAAACATGTACGTGTGTTTCTGTTTGTTTATCTATCTATTTTCTTTTCGAACACATGCATATTGCACGAACATGGTCACATAGGTCTGTGCATAGATATGTTATATACATGCATGGTTTATGCTTAAGCTGTCCCTCCGCCTGATAACTCTATGAAAACCGCAACCAAACAATGATAACAACATAGAAAACTGTCAGACACAAACACTGATCCCACGAACGACCCAGGAAATGAGCAAACAACACAAGAAAGACAGACGGCACATGCAGCATGGGACAACATGCAAACAAGCCAGGAACAAACCAGAATCGCACGAGCACAGAAGCAGGAAGAACAAGATGTACACTATCATTATCCCATTATTCTTCCCATCCAATTCTTGTTCAAATCTTTCGGTGCTTTTTGGTTCGTAAACTTTTGGATTTCAGATCTACCGGACCTGAGCAGAAATCGGATACCGAATCAAACGGAAAACGAAAGAAAACAATGGAAATAACATGAGAACCACATGAGCATAGATTCAGCAACAGTGAGGTTGACACTATTATTGTCCAATGCGGAAGGAACGAGCAACATAGGATCAACGTTTTACATCATGTATTGTCCCATTTTCCCATCGTGCGAGTGATTGCCTCAGTACGCGGATTCCATCTGCACTCTCACAATAATCTCATTATGTCTTACTTCCGTCGTTGATAGTGTTAACAGAACCGGGACATCATAAACAAAAACGATGCGTAAATACATAAACAATTGTGTGTATATATACATATTTATACATATTCATACATATATACATATATATATATATATATATACACACACGCACACACGACATCCATGAACAGTTGCGATGGGCTGTATATCTAAAGTTCAGGCCCGGGGTCGTGAGTCCAACACCCTAGGATCCGCGTCTCTATGTAGGTGGTTGTCAAAATTAGGGTTCCTTTTTTGGGTACCTTAAATATTAGGTGCCGTATTATAATAAGGACCCAAAATAAACAGGTACCCTAATTTTGACAACCACCCATGTGGTATATAATTAGGCCCTATCTATAGTCTCCATTGTAGTTCCTTTTTTGGTTGACCAAAATCTATATTATAGGATCCTAACCATAAAACTGGTTTACCAAAAAAGGAACTACAATGGAGACTCTAGGTAAAGTATTCTAGTATACCATATTACACTATGGCAAATTTCCAGTATGCTACCGTATCGTACAGTACATCATTTTGTGTCTTTATATAATACAGGAACCCCTTTAAGGCCTAAGTATATACTGCATAAGTACATGGAGCCTCGGCTACATACCCTCAAGACATTCCTGAAAATCGCAGCTGCAGGCCGTGGTGCACTCTCTCCACCAAGAAGCAGCCGCTTCTGCCACAAGTCCTCGTTCACTATCCCTACACCCCAAACCCTAAACTCAACTTTGAAAGGATTTGCGAAGGCTCTAAGGAGCCATGTCGTGCAACGTCTCTGGGCCCAAAGACCCAACTGTCCTGAATTTCGGGGGCGATTTTGAAAGAGTCTGACGCAAGCTCCCAGATCCGGCCCGACATTGAGTCGGGGTTTTGAGGCGTGAAAACTTGATATAATCCAGGGGCTAGCAGGGGCGATGAGAGGGACTACCAGGGGCGATGAGTACTACTGTTCAGAAATCTATATGGGACCCTGCATTCCGCCGCTCCTGCTGGTTGGGCATCTCTGGAACAACCATCGTTGGCGTTTTGGCTTTTTCATTCTCATCTTTCACCTCAGGGCTGCTCATGTCCAAGGACAAAAGGAGGGACCCTTAATAAGGACCCCTAGGTATAGAACCCATTATATTGCCCACTGTAGTGTAGGGGTCCCCATTAAGGGTCCCTCCTTTTGCCCTTTGATCATGAAAGGAGGCCTGAATCATTGGACTATGGGGTCATTCAGGCCAGAAGCCCCAGAGACTCCAAAACCCCTTAATTAAGGAATATACCTTAAATTATAATAGGATCCCGAATATGACTTAGGGAATATATTCCTTAAATTATAATAGGATCCCGAATATGATTTTGGGAATATTCCTTAATTAAGGGATATTGGAGTCTCTGGGGCCCTAAACCGATCAGGATGGCACAAGGAAACCCGAAACTGGCGCAGTCCGCAAAGCCAAAGCCGCAGAACACGAGCAGCAAGTCTTAGGCCCCCCTATTTGTGGGTGCATAAACCTGCCGTTTCAAGGGCTACATCCCGTAAGTAAAGGTCAAACCTACTACGTTGTACAGTTTCGATCTACAGCTATGCACAGGCCGCCGAAAAGCACCGACGAGACACCCCACATCAAGACAACATCTCCGGAAAGCGTGAGCCGCCCAAACACAAAATGAATACGTTTAGGGATTCGCGGTGGCTTACATAATTACACCCTGAACCGTCCCCACAGATGCCCGGAGCCTTGCGCCGCATCTTCTGCAGACTTTGCCGGTTCTTCCACAGCTTGTACACCACGGCCCCACAGCAAGTCTGAGCGTAGCTTTATTTGGCTTTTTGAAGGCCTGTCTTGTAGTACTGGTTTGGGGTTGGGTTCAAGACGCGGCGGATGTCATCAAGCCTCCACAACATCCTAAAAAGTTGAGACATCCGAAAGGCTTGCGGGGACGCTTCTAGGCCACACCGTGATCTGCCAAAACCTACCTGTTTGTGGTTTCCCCTAACGGTCCATGTACCCAAATAGTAATATTTGGGCCCAATGTACCTGTATAGGGAGTACTTTAAGGCCAAAGTATATACTATTTGGGTACATGGACCCGCAGTAGGGTTCTTATCAGAAACCCTAACCATAGATTTCAAAGGGACCCTACAAACAAGTAGGCAAACCCCAGATGCAACCCTCAAGGCCCACCCCCCGGCCCACCTGTATAAGCGATGAGCCCAACACCCCGGAAGTTGCTTCGACAGAATAGGGCTTCGTGGGTTTAGGGTTTATCGCAAAAGGAAGCCGGACGAAGAGCAAGCCATCATAGTTCGTACCTTAGAATACCTCATCCTTGTGACTGGCACCTCCAGATCAAAATCAGCTTCTAGTGGTCTTACGTGCCCACATGCGAAGGCTCCATGCCCAGGAAGTAATACACCCTAATCTAAAGTCAAGTCGTGTATGAAGGAATGAAACCCGCCTTCGGTATTCTCAAGTTAGATCTCAAAGGCTTCAATCTCTCTCCAATCCTCGGCAGCAGACCGTATGAATCCCTAGCCCCAATCCAACACAGCTGGAGCCCCAACATTGACGGAAAACCTCTAGTGTGCATAGTTCGGCATTTGTAAAGGAATCGTTAACCCCAAGCTCTCCCCGTTGAGCTGCCACGATGATCAGCATGACCATCACGAACACGGGGAAGAGAGTGGAGGAGGCGGTGAGGTCACCTTTCCAACGGTTTCTTTCAAATTTTGAACGGTTCCTGCAGAGGGTTCCTTCAAGGGTTTCGCATGGTTTCATTCGGGAACGGCCCACAGAGTCTAGGCACCAAGATCGTAGGTTCTTAGTCCATCTCAGGGCACTGAGAGTATGGTACCAAGGCCATGTAGACTGGTCTACTGTAGCCCCACATTCGGAGCCATGGCCCATGGGCCTCAGCGTCGCCTCTGTTGCAGAAAACCCTAGGGGTCCAAAGGACCCAATAATTAGGTACTTAGGTTTAGGATAGTAGTTATGTAGCTCAATATTTAGGAGAGTACTTTTGTAGGGTTTAGGGTTTAGGGCTTAGGGTTTAGGGTTTAGGGTAATTTAAACCATAAGAACGTCGGAAGAGTCATCAGCTCAAAGCACACCAGACGGCAGCGGTGATGTGTAAGATCCTGCAGAAACCGTCCCCCGATGCGCAAGCGCTACATCTTAAGCCGGCAGGCAAACCAACCTCCATATGTTGGCTCCTCCTTCTCTGAAGGCTGGACACTTCAACCCTAAACCGTGGACCCTAGTCTGAACCGCAAGCCCCAAACCCTAAGCCGTAACTGAAACCTCATACTAAGCCCAAGAGCAGCTGGCTTTTGAATCAGCTGCACCCGCCTGCACCGCCGAACTGGACTCCAGCTCCGGCACCTCCGCCGTCACAGCCGTGTTTTTTCTAAGGTTTCAGGGTTTTGGGGCTTTAGGGTTTTAGGGTTCAGATTTTTAAGGTTTAGGGTTGAGGATTTAGGGTTAGTTTTTGGCTTTAGGGTGTTTATGTGTCTTACGCGGTATTTCTGCGGCGGATGTCGGATTTTCACAGTGCCGCTATGCTTTAATTGCAGAGTGAGAAAGATCGGAAGATAGCTCAATCCGAAGCTCGGCTGGTGACAAAGAACGCAGGGCCGAATCCAAAAGGACACAACATAAGAACCCTACAACACCGAATCAATCCCAAACTATGCACAATTCAAAAATCCTACAGTCCCGAACCCTAAACCCCTACATTACACTAAACCGATAAACCACTCAGCTCCTGAGCCGCTAAGCCCTCACCCCCAACGCCCCTAAACCCTCAGCCCCTCAAAAGCGGCGACCTGCGTTGTAGGTCGTCGTCTCAGTGACACGCATCTCGGAGACCTGAGGGCTGACTTAAGGGCTTCGGGGTTCAGGGGTTTTGGGGTTCAGGGTTTAAGTAGGGTTTAGGGTTTAGGGGTTCAGGGTTGAACTAAGTCTAGGGGTTAGGGGTTTAGAGTTGGGTTTAAGGGTTTACGGTGGTGGTTCTTTCAAGATGCTACTTGCAACGACCCTTCAAGGTACCTTATTAGTAGAGCAGCTGGGTGAGCACATGTGAGCACTATTGGGAAAGCACTTTTCCAAAAGGGCATCCTAACCACACCCTAAACCCTAGAACCCCTGAACACCCTAAACCCCCGCCAAAAAAATACTCTGAAAACCCTAAACCCTAAACAACCTTCGGAATTTAAGAGTTTCAGCTTCCGGCCTGCTATCTCATAGGGGCCTTACAGCTAGAATGGGCTTTTTGGTGCATGCGCTAGCAGAATTCCCAGAATTCGAAGGTCTGGTAGGGTTCGTTTAGGGTTGAGGGTCGAAGAGCTATGAGTTCAAGAGTTAGAGCATGTAGTGTATCGGGCTGAGTTTTTGGGAATAGGTTCAGAGACTCATACAGTAAGGATGCCTCAATCACCTGGATAGGGTATCTTACGCGGCAGCTACACGGGAGTTTCCCAAAATAGGGGACCCTAATCTAGTACCCTAAATAGTAGGATCCTTATTCTAAGGACCCCAAAATAAGGTACCCCTAATTTTCGGAAACTCCCACACCGGATAGGCTGCTGATGCTTGCGGTGGGTGCACTGCTTCAGATCTTCGGGCAAAGACTCTGAGACTTCCTGCCTTGGGGTTTTGGATCTTGGGGTCCAGGTAAGGGTTTAGGGTTTAGGGTGTTTATGGGGAACGCTCAAATCACTTCGGGACATGGAGAGACTTCGATTGAAAGTTGTTGCTTAGGGGATCGGATCTAAGTGGCTCCAGCTACTACTCGGAGTATGAGTATGAGTCCGAATCTACTGACGACCTTTCAAAAGAGACCTAAATTGATTGATCCCAAATCCTCAATCCTACTGACACCTACACCCCTAAACCCTAAACTTCTAAACCCCTAAACCCTAGCCCTAGATCCAAAGTCCAGAAGGCTAAACCATGAAAGCCCATAGAGCTCTAAACAGTCCCAACAACACACCGCATATCTCTCAAAATCTTCACCGCAACCGGGGCCGGCACGTTGGATTCATTCCTGAAAGGGGAGACGGTGTAGGGTTTAGGGTTTAGGGTTTAGGGGTTTAGGGTGCAGGTTGGAAGTTTGAGAGACTGACTGGGCTCCGCTGGCGGATCCTCGTATCAGGGACCACGAAAATTAGGCTCATGAGGCCTTAAGTCAGAGGATCCTTACAATCGTAAGAGCCCGGATGGAATGACCCTAAGTAGTCGGATCCTTACTAATTACCAGAACCCTTGGCTCAAAGCTCTGAAGGTCTTTCGGGTTCGCAGCGGAGCTTGAATCGAATTTCGCAGTTTCGCCGCACGTCCCCACAGAAGCCGGAGAGCCACAGCTAACCCCAACCCTCAATATAGGGCCTGAATAATCGGAAATCATGTCCCCCTGCCGTCCCACATAACCATAACATACCTTCTCAAAACCCTGATACAGCCCATAAATCCCTTATGGAAAACTTCTGCTGAACTCCCCATAAAGCTTAGCGAAGCAGCTCTAAACACCAGCAGAACCCTTATATATGTCATGACATACTAATGCAAGTCCCCAGAAATGCAATCCTAAAAAAAGCGTTAATCTGCCACTGATGTAGACCTGCCGACCGCAAAATTCCCCGCAAGCCCAACTGTACCCGAAAGCAAGGCTAACACACCATAGGGTTCGGGTTTTAGTGGCCAGGATTGTTGTTTTGGTAAAGAAAAAACAGGCTGAACACTATTACGCTCTAAACTCCTCAGGCCTTAAGCCCTAGAAGCACCAAGCCGCTACACCCAAAAGCCCGAAATCGCTCAACTTTCACACCCAAGACAGTGTCCCGGGGTCCTGAATAATTAGCAAAAGCCCCTGTCAAATCCTGGTAAAATGCGTAAGCTCCAAACTTTCACATCCAAAGCAAGCGTCGAAAAGTCCACGTATGCCTATGTAGACCCACCAAAAAAACCTAAAGGGACCCTGGAAACACCATTCTATTTCTAATTCTTTAGACCATTTAAACCTCTATCTTCGTCGAAGAGTCCAATCATCCGAGTCTTCTTCCAAAGGCGTGGAGGTTGTGGAGGAAACCACGAGAATCCCAGTCGGTGTCCTGCGGGCAGCGCTTCTAGCGGCTTGGGACTAAGGGCTTAGGGTATAGGATGCTGTTAAGATTCATTTCCTGTTTCGAGGTAGAATATCTTTATGAGGGCTCGGCTTCAAAGACTTCAGTGACTGTTCTGTTGCAGATCCCAAATGCTCACAAGTCCTGGAGAACACGGTCGTCGTTCGAGTGGCGGTGGTGGTGGTGGTAGAGTTGGTCCAGGTTGAAGTGCTACTGGAGCTGCTGGTGCTGATGGTTCTGCTCCTGGTGGTCGACAGGGTGGCCGTGGTGAGGGTGTTGGTTTGTGAAGCTGAGGTAGTCGAAGTTGAAGTTCTTGATGAACTGCCTGTGAAGGTTCTCGTGGTCGTTGAAAGTGTTGCGGTCGTCCGGGTCCTCGTTAGTGAAATTGAAGTGGTGGAAGTGGTAGTTCTTGATGAAACACTCGTGGTCGTACTGGAGATTGTGGAGAGGGTGCTACTTGACGTGATCGTGCTGGTCTTGGTGGCACTGGTGGTTTTCGTTGCAGTGGCAGTGCTGGTGGTGACCGTACGGGAGGTGGCAGTGGTGGATCCGCTTGTTGTGGAAGTGGCCGTGCTGGAGGTAAACGTGGCAGTGGAAGTGGTATCCGTCCTGGAGGTGCTGCTCGTAGTGGTCGTTGCCACACAAACACCCTCATAAAAAGGGTCAGCGCTTGTGGCGACGATGGTTCCGATGTAGCCGTAATCACATGTGCAGCCAGCTGCAACATGCGGACCAGACGAATACTTGGGGCATGCAACCGTTGCACAAGTGCCTGTGAAGTAAGGGTAGTCCTCCGAGGCATTGACAACTCCGACATAACCTGCATTGCAAACACAGCCATACAGAACACTGGTGCCGTTCGAGTTTGCCGGACAGTTGACTGACGGACACTTCTCTTCCGTTGGGGGCAGCTCTGGCGTAGAAGTACCTCCTCCACACAAACAGCATGCCTCTCCAGCGTCCAGCCCTTGTGTGGTCCAATCTGCGAACTTGCCCCACCAGGACTCCCATCTGGTTCCATATCCTGTCGGAGTGCAGAAAGCCAGGGCATGGTAATCTTCGCATCCGTTGTTGTAGCCATCTGACCAGGCATGCCGTGTAGGATAGTCCCAGTTGTGCACAGGATCTAGGTCCATGCAAGTGCCGACGCAGTAGCTGTCGTTGTACTCTAGGCCGTCGCTGCCCACGCATGTTCGGTTCCGGCGCCTTACGAAGCCGCCAGCACAGGAACCCGAGTGCAAGCCACCATCCCACGTGCTGAGCACCCACGTATGGCCTCAGCTAGTCGCTCATCAACTATCAGCAAGAAAGCAATATGAACATCCTTCTTGCACTCTGTCATCATGTGCCGCCTCTTGTCGTCATCATGGTGATAGCCATCATCGCCGTCGTCCTCCTCCTCTTCTTCCGCCTCCTCCTCCTCATCATCGTCGTCATCATCACCATCACTGCCATCATGGTCCATGCTATGTCTGCCCTGAGAACTTCTTAGCAACATGAGCATCTACATCATACTGATGATCCACAAGCCGGAGATCGATATCATCGTCGATCTCATCATCACCGCTGTCATCATCAGCGAGGATCCGTGACTACAGTGTAACTGCTGTCCACCATCCCCATCACCATCACCACCACTGCAGTCATGCACGTATCATACTACACGGCCGTCTGAACCCCAAATTCTTCCCCGAAGGCTCCATGTACCCATATAGTATCTACTTGAGCCTCCGACATACCAATGTAGCAACCCCTCTAAGCCTAAGTATGTGCCATTTTAATATATTTTAAGATTAGGCACACTTGGGCTCGTCGGTACCGGGATTTCCACTCCGAGTCGCGAAACAGGCGTTGGGTGAAGCGGACATTGCGACGCGGGTGCCAAATCCCAATGCTTTTCTCCTGGGGAGGAGGCTTTTGCCTTCGGATTCAGGCTATACCCGTGGATCCAACTACCTCGTTTGCTAAGGGCTGTGCCCTGCAATTAAGGGGTCGGAACCTACTATCTTGTAGGCGTAGGGGCCGCAGACTGCTTGTAATTCTACTCTATGCCTGGCATGAACTTAAATGCATTTCTGTTGCGGCACTAGGCTGCTGCTACGATTGACTCCTGATCAAAGCAGCCGTGGCATATGCTGATGATGTTCTGCGCAAGATTGCAAGAAACACGATATCCTGTAAACACACATAAACAGCATGACGCCTAATCCAATCAGAAACTAGACCCCCTCTACAACAGCACGAAGGACGCCAATGAACCACTGACAAAACCCTCAAGAAGCTCGAGACCAAACCAAGGCACGCTACAGCCCCAAACTTAATCCCTAACCCTAAACCCTAAGCCCTCACCAACCCTGAACCCTAAACCCTGAACCCTAAACCCTAAGCCCTCACCAACCCTAAACCCTGAACCCTAAACCCTCAAGCCTAAACCCCAGACCCTGTACCTTAAACCCTCAACCTCAAATTGAATCCCTAAGGCCCTAAAGCTTAGACCCCAATGCACCCAGATCCCACGAACCCCAAAACCCGAGACACAAACAAGCGGAACCCTTTCAAAGGAGCCCCTGACAAAGCAAGATGGCCGGTTTAGGGTTTAGGGGTTAGGGTACATTACAAACATTATTGATACTGGCGGCCATAATTCTGATGAGAAGACAACGAATAAGACCATTAAGAGCAACAGTGCGAAATACACCTAATACTTCAGTTTCTAAACCTTAAAACCCCACAAACCCAACACGCCAAGACCCCTCAACCCTGTACTTCAGACAAAGGCCATGCTGTGCAGCCGAGCGTCTGCATAGAAGTGCAGCCAGCCGGCGAGATCGGCCTAGCAGTTCAGCTTACTTTAGGATCTATAAGGGGTGCCTTTAAAAGTATCCTTACCTATAAGGGGTTCCTTGTAAAGGGATGCTTAAAGGGATCTATAAGGGGTTCCTTTAACGGGATTAATGGTTTTGGGGTATAGTATACTATAAGTATAAAGGACCCCCCCCCCCCCTCAAACAAAAACAAAAACTATTCAAATTGTTGAAGCCCCTACTCTAGGTTTCCCAATGTTCCCCAGTAGATCCTGAAGAATCAGGGTACCTTTCTCCTACCTTTCGGTTCTAATAAGGAGAACCCCCCAAAGACAAAGGCACAAGGGTACGGGTACTACTGGTAGACCTAATTTTCCGACTGGCAGACCTAGTAGTATTGCAAGAGGTGCTGAAAAGTCATAAGGCTGCCAATGTAAGATCAAGTAAGAATTTCCTGCCAGTAGTATGGTCACGCTCCTGATTGCTGCCAGTTGTGATGACGAACTGCTGACGTCTGTCACCACTGATGCAAGGAGGTTACAAACATGCGGAGCTTATCATTCCCGCCTGCCGTTCAAAAGCGAAGCTGATAGTGACAGATTGGTTCGGGGCAATCACGGTGTTCCCGTTCTCGCGAAGCATGAACCAGGGAGTCAAAGAAACCTGGGCTCGTTGGGTTTAGCTCGAGGTCAGAAGTCAAGAGGTTAGGCTCTTCCAGACACCGATGCCTTGCAATCCAAAGTCTAAGGCTGTCGTATACAGCTAGTGCTGTCGGGGTTTCCAGATAAGCAGAGCAGATGCCTCTGCATGGGCACCGGCCCGGAATCCCCAAGTCTCTAAACCCAACCATAAAAACCCCAAGCTGGGGAGTCTTACGCGCAACTTCAAGACTTCGATCCTTAACCCTAGAACTCCCCATCTCATGCGACATGCGATGTTCATATCCCCCTCTTCCCGACAGCTTAAGTCTATGCCCCCCAAAAAGAGGCTCTCATCTGACGTTTCATCATTCTTGATGGTGAGTCGGACACTGCGTCAATGGAACAAAAAAGGGAGACCGGAAGAACAGAGAGGCCCCGTTACAAATCGCAGGAACTGGATCATTCTTGATGGTACCCGAAAAAGAAAGACGGGACCTGACACGCCCTCACCAAGACGCTGGAATCGTAAGCAACTCGTCTGAGTTCTTCTTAAGGACCGTAATTTGAAGCACCACAGTGCGGCAAAGCTACTAATATGAATATTGTTGTGGTTATGCTCGAGAGCTCAAGGGAAACTGCCCTGAACCGAAAGCAGTTTACTGTAGATCTCTACTAAGTAAACTTTAACTCCTGGACAAGAACACAGTCTTGTCTGCGTTCACCCAAAAACCTTGGCGAAGACCTGCCCGGGGTTTCGGGTGTCGGCTGTTGGCCCCACCCAGGCAAACCTAAGAAGAAGGGCCTTTAGCTTCCCCAAAGGCTCCATGTGCCCAAATAGTATACACTTTGGCCTTAAGGGTCCCTGTAAGGGTACCACAGTACTACGGGGTTCTACAATGAGTTTCCCTTAGGCACTCCAGTATGTCCAAAGTATATATTCCCAGAGGGTCCATATACACTACCATTATGGAATTAGGTTCCAAAAGACCATCCCTATGCTGGTTTTGGGGACCTAATTCCACAATGGTAGTGTATATGGACCCTCTGGGATTTAAGTACACTGACCCTCTGGGTTCCCTCGGTGGAAGGATCGCGTGAAGCCACCCGAACTCCGAACGCCAAGCGAGACTCGAAGAGCTCCCAACCCTTCAGATTTAGATCGTAAACATTAAACCCGTACCTAAACCCTAAACTAAACCTTAAAGGCTCAGGCCTAAATTGAACCTTAATCCTCGCTAAGCCCTAAATCAACCGTAAATGCCAAACCCGAAATTCAACCGAAAAGCCTAAGAATACCCTAAACCCTAAGGCCCAAGATATCCGACCTGGGACCTCTGAGTTAGCCCCAGGCGGAAGCGGTTAAAATAAGAACGGACACACACAACACTACTCCATCCTATCCTGAGACTAACTCACACCCCCTCTCCCCCCCAACAAAAAAAAGAACGAACCACGCACGGAGAAAAACTGAAGACGAGAAAGCCCGCTTCGGACCCAGGGTTTCGTATACACCCCACACCCTAAAATCCAACACCCTAAAGCACGAAGCCCTCTAAAACCCAAAACCCGAAACCCTACAACCCCAAAAACCCAACACCCGAAACTGCCCTAAAGCCCACATGTAGAAACCCAAGAGACTGCCAGCGGAGCCCCCGAGGACCAGGGCAAAGAGGATCCGATGCTCAAGGCTTTCGCGCCGGTCGCTGGCTGTGCGCCGACCTGAATGCCTTCACAAGGATAGGAGTCCGGGGGTTCAGTTTTTTTTTTTTTTTTTTGGGGGGGTTCAGGGTTTAGGGTTGGAAGGATTCAGCTTCGAAGGTTTCTTGGTTGAAGGGTTTGTGTCTTAAGTCGGGCTTAGGATGAAGGGCTTTATTTAGGGCCTAGTACGTAGGGCTTCTGGGTTTAGGGCTTGTAGACTTTGCGGTGGAAGGCCATCGCCAGGATTTGGGTGGTTGTCAATATTAGGGTCCCTTTTTGGGTCCTTAGTATATTACGGCACCTGTAGATAATATTTAGGGTGCCCAAAAAGGGACCTTAGTTTTGACAGCTACCCATTTCAAGGCTAGAAGGCCTCACAGGGCTTCAGGGGTTCTTGGAGATCGGGGTTATGGCTCTTGAAACTTGATTTCTCTTAGCTTTGCTTAGTAGGGAATGGAGGAATGGTAGTAGTAGTAGTAGTAGTAGTAGTAGTAGTAGTAGTAGTAGTAGTAGTTATATTTCGACCCCATTCCTCCATTCCCTACTAGCCAAAGGTAAGTTCTAGAGTCTCGGGGGTTTTTGGAGCTGAAGCTTTGACTTTGGGGCTTCGCTGCAGGATTGGAGGCTTGGGATTCGTGTGTTTACTACTTCAATGCTTTGCTCAGCTTAGGCTTTCTAGGACGCAAGTATGTATCAGCTTTAAGATTTTGGGACGGCTGAGCTCAGCGGGTTCAGGGTTCGGGCTTTGCAAGGCTTTGGGGTCAGAAGCTTGGGACATTCAGGGGGGAACATGGTTGAAGAGATCGGCTTACAACGGTACGGAACAGCGGCGTAGACAGAACAGAAGCTTACAGATGCTTACAGGACCCGGCCTGATAGAGAAGGGCTTCTTTCAGGGTTCCTAAAGGGTGCTATCAAGGGTTTAGGATTTTAGGCCTCTTGTTGAGTTAGACTGGAACTGGATTGCCGAAGGACTGGGTTTGAGGTTCCTTCGCTTTTAGATTATAGGAGTAGAGCTTAAAGGACCCGAAGCCAGGCCCTAAATCTTGCGTGCCTGCCAGGGCTGTGAGGTTGCTGGTGGGGAACTCCTCGAACAGGTAGAGGATTCGTCCATCGCTGTGCAGCCACACTTCGAAATCGAAGGGACCAAGCGCTGCGCTTTTGAGCAGCAGTCCTTCATACCTGCAGAGGGCTGTGGGTTAAGACTCTGCAGCATTCCCCATATTTCTAGACGTTCACGCCTGCTTCAGATCCTACGCCCTGAAACTGACAACTCTAAATTCCAATCCAAAACCATCAAGAATCAAAAACCATCTAACCGTAAAAGGGTCTGGGGTCCAAGGACTGAGGCTTTGGGCCTCTGAAAGTTGCCATACATCCCGAGACCTTCAGCCTTGAACCCCAAACCCTACACCCTAAACCCCTGAGACCTTTAGCTCCAAGCCTCGGCCCTCAACCTCTTTCACCTTGAACCCTAAACCCAAGCATCCAAGACACCGGACAGCGACTTTCTCGACCCCCTGGCTGTCCGCCGCGCGCGATCGAAATGCCGAAATTTTGGCCTCCTCGAGCAGGGTCCTAGTTGTTGGGCTTTTCCTGCGACAATCACACCGGCTCTTGCCCATCTTTACTTTCCTATATCAAATACACACATGTATACAGGTTTACATACGTACATACATACACACATACCTACATATCTACATCCCAAAGGGTCCAAGTTATGGTATAGTAAAGTATATACTGTGGTGGGCCCAAATATCTACTAAGTACCTCCTATATTGGTACTTGGACCCTTTGGACATACCTACGCTCGTATGTACAAACACACGTATTGCGATTCTCAGTCTACCGCTATATCAACGAACCCTTCCTAGACCCCAACTGCTCTCCACTATGGCCCCAACCATACCCCGCGTAGAACCATAATAAAAAAAACTATGTTAAATATTCTCTGGTTTTTATCAACAAAAATACAAACTAATTCCTAAGGAGACTATAGGCAAAGGAACCTAAACACTTCAACACAAACTAAGGACCAGAAGGTCCCTCTTGAAGGGTTGTTGTGGGGTCTCGGGTGGGCTGCAGACTGTAGGCCTAAGCCTCTCCGAGCGTAACCCAGACAAACCCTCAACACTGAAAGCTCTATTTCAGGGTGCTCTTGTAGGGTTGAGGGTTCAGCATTTAGGGTTCAGGGGTTTCATGTATCAGAGGTTGGAAATGGTTTCTTCAAGGCTTCGATCTCATAAGGAATCGATACTAAAGCTGCAAGAACTACACCCCACACTTGGAAAACCCTTCCAAACCTCAAGACCTGAAGAGCCAGATCATACACACTGAGCCCGCCAAAACCGAACAACGTCCACACCCCAACCTAAGTAGAATAGGGTTTAGGGATAAGTTCAGGTACAATACCAAGAGGGTCCATATACACTACCATTATGGAATTAGGCCCAACAAAACCATCCTAATACTAGCTTTGGGGGACCTGACTCCATAATCGCAGTATCTATGGGCCCTCTTTTTGATAAAGACACAAAGACTATAAAGCTTTAAAAGTTTCCAATTATTCTTTCTGACCCCTGCATCAAAACCCCGCTAAACCCTAAACCCTAAACCCCTAAACCCCACAACACTGAAAGCCTGAAAGATCTGAAAATGAGGGTCCCTTTTTGGGTACCCTAAATAATAAGTGCCGTATTATAATAGGAACCCAAAAAGGGTTTAGGGATTAGGGTACCCGAAATAATAAGTGCCATATTATAATAGGAACCCAAAAAGGGGTTTAGGGTCTAGGGCTTAGGGTTTAGGGCCACCCATCTGTAAACCCTGAACACTGAACCCCAAAGCCGACACCTCTAGAGCCGGAGGACCCTCTAAGTGTAGGTCTGAATGATTAGTTGCAATATCCGATATGATACATATAACATTTGTGTATATATACATATATATATACACATATATACATATATATTTTATACACATGCCTATGTACAACCATATCAGAACACAATGGAGTGTGCAGCACAAACCTGCTCGAAGAGTCAAGTCAACTGCAAACTCCCGAAGCCCGAGCCCGACAGTTTCACAACGCCAAATCCGAGCACCCTAAGCCTTAAACACCCCCAAACTGGGTGTAGGGCTTCGGGTCTGGGGTTTAGGGCTCAGGGTTTAGGATCACAAAACCCTAAGGCCCTAAACTCTGCACCTTAAACCTTCAGAATCTCCCAGAATCTCCTGCGGGCAGGTCATGTCGGCCCACATTGCCGCAACCACATCATGAGGCCCCACTCCCGATCCCAGGATTGCAGCCTTTCTAGTGATGTCCTTAGGTGTCACAGCTTGAGGCATCAGGGAGGCGACAGTACGGGTTCCCAGAAGCGTAGCATTGTATAGTATAGGGGCCTCATATATATTAAGGACTGGAGCGTTTTTTGGGTGAGGTACACACGTAATTTTTCAATCATAGCAAGGAAGGCTGAGGAATGGTATCTGCATATGATAATCGAGCTTCCATAGTATGGGGCTCGGAAATGCACCGTGTCTGCTCAGATGGGAATGCACATGGGCACATGTCGCTCCAGATATTGCCCACCGCCACTGCATACGATGACAGATTGGGGCTCGGCTTTGTGCCTAGGTAGTTCTGATAAATAGGGTCCGTTCAGGGTCTGTTGCGGGACCCCCAAGGACGGACCCTTGTGCAAGAGAACTAGCCGATACAGAATTGTTCGAGGAAGCAGTGAAGTCTCAGGCTGTTGGACTGGTTGTATGGTGATAGGCTTTAGGGTTTAGGGTTTATAGGACTTAGGGATTGGGGCTGTTCGTGATCGGGTTTCATTCGGGTTCAGCTTCAGAAATTTGGAGTGCAGTTTATAGGGAAATGCAGAGTGGCCCAAGCTCTCTAGATATAGGGCTTGCAACGCAGATTTTGTGAGACCAGCCAGGTTGCATCCAAAACCGGGTCCAAAATGAGCGCCCCATTGCAGGACACAAAAGCACCTAAGTGGTCTTCGCGCGAGCAATAAGGTCTACCCATGTAAACCCTTAACGGAACCCCTTAAAGATCCCTTACGGGAACCCGCAAAGGACCTCTACAGATCCCTTAATGGAACTCAGCCTATAGATCCCTTCCAGGAGCCATATAGAGGCCTGGTTTCGAAGACAAACACCTCGCGAGACCTGTAAAGGATCTTGCGACGTCGTGACCAGCGTTAGAAACAAGGTAATTAAGCATATATGCGCTTCTAAACCCTATTCATCTACCTAGAAGTCTATGAGCTGTTACTAAATCCTATGTTTTGTTACCTTATAGCCTTACGTATTAAATCGGCCGATCCTCCACTTTGGAAGGACAGTCCCGGAAACCTAAACCCTCACTTCACCGAAGAAAAGCACTCCCTAAATCCTAAACCCTCAATTTGAAAAGGCACTCTCGTGATACTCCAGGTAGTGCGGAAAAGCGAAGGGTAAGGGCATCAACTCGGCCGCGTCATCCAGTTCTACCTTAGCAAGGCGTTCCTTCGGTTTCGGTGTCCAGGGTTTAAGGTTTAGGGTTTGGGCTTTAGGGTTTACAGGTTTTGGGTAAAGGTGTAGGGGTGTGCAGTTTGGGGTTTAAGGTTAAGGGCTCTGCGTTTCTTCGGTTTCGGTGTCCGAAACATTGGCTGCCGCCATTCAACGCATAATATCCCTACCTAGACCCCCCAACTACCCTTTATTGTAGCCCCTAATTACCTCTTAATGAGAAATATTATAGGGCCCTTTAAAGGGTACTTTGGGGGGTCCTGGTACACCATAAACCCTTAACCTCAAATCGCGGGCATAGAATACCCAGAGGGTCCAAGTGCCCAAATAGTCGGGTTTTAGATCCCCAATCCATACTCTGAATGGTTTTTGGTCCCTGAAACCCTACTATTTGGGTACTTGGACCCTCTGGGATAAAGAAGGCTTCAGACTTTGGGGGTTTAGGCTTTAGGATGTTTTCGTGGCTAAGGCTTAGGGTGCACCAAATCCTGCTACTAGATCAAGGCCTGGGTCGTGGCACTTCGTGCTGCAGGGTTCGGAGACTCCTCGCAATAACCTATAAAGAGTAGTAATTTCAATAGTGATGATCTAGCTAAGCTACTAACAACAATAACAAGCAAAAGTGCTAATCCTTTACCTCATCGGACTGTCGACCAGCTCTTGGGGGCCTCCAGCGGAAGGAGAGGCCGCAAAGCATGCAACAAGGGAGCATCAATAAACCATAAACCCTGAATCCCTGAACTGAACTTCAAACCCCAAACCCCCTAAACCCTAAACCCTAAAGCCCCTAAACCCTCAACCGAAGGGCTTCAGGGCCCACGAACCTAACTTCCCGCCCGGCTGCGGAGCCATTGAACGCCGAAAAGTTGTACCAAACCTGGCTTCATGACCCAGAGGGTCAATATATACTACCATTGTCTACCAAAGACGATCCTGGTTATGGTTTGGGGGACCTAATTCCATTATAGTAGTATAAATGTAGTGTTTTCACACAAATATGTGCGTATATATGTATATAGATATGCATATACAGTGCATGTATGTATGTATGTATGTATGTATGTATGTATGTATGTATGTAAGTGCGTATGTATGTATGTATGTATGTGTGTGTGTACATATATATATATATAACTATGTATGGACCCTCTTGGTGACACTCAGAGTTTTTGTGTTTTTGGGGTGGGCATACCCTGCCTTAGGACGAAGGATACCAAATGCCACAAGACAGTTATTGAAGACATCATGATTACTAAGGTGCTTGCTGCTACTATACGGTCACATCCAAATGACTGTGGGCAACAACGACTGCGCATGGCACTACTTCAGCTTATCGGTGTACAAGCTTATATTATACTTGTTGTGTTCGCTCACGGAGACTGAGCTGGTGCTATCAGGCTTCAGTCTCACCATCATACCGAAAGCGCCGACCTCAAAGAACCCTCAACCGCCAAAGAACCTTCCTTAACCTCCAACGATAGAAAGAAGCAGAGCTGATTCGAAGAGGGCTTTGGGGGAGGATGTGTACTATAACTACAGAGGGGCTCTAAGGGAGATATTGCTGCTACTTGTTCAGACTCCGCTGGTAAGCCCTGAACCCTCTTAGACTTGAGCCCCAATTAAACCCCTAAGCTCTAAACCCTTGAACCCTAAATCCTAAACCCTCAAATCCCCAAACTCTAAACCTTTGAACCCTAAGCCCCTATACCCCAAAATCCCTAAACACGACGCCCCAAAATCTCCAGAAAACCCTGTCGAATGCCCTCCTGCCTCCGCACCCCCGGTAGCCCCTCCAGAGCCAAAGGATGCAGGTGCCGGCACGATGGCGGAAGCAAAAAATGGATCCTGGCTTGGGTATACGGGGTTGAGGGTTTCTTAAGTTTAGGGTTGGGGTTTACCTAAACCCCCCAGCTACCCTTTAGTGTAGCCCCTAACTACCTCTTAATGGCCCTTTAAAGGGTGCTTGGGGGGTCCTGCTAGGGTTGAGGCTTAAGAAGGGTTTAGTGGATCTGGGCTTTTAAGTAACCGTAACCAGGGAGAAAAAAGTATAAACTCTTACCCTAAACCCTAAACCCTAAAACCCTAAACCCTAAATCCCTAAACCCTAAACCCTGTTTCCTTTAAGAACAAAATATTAGAGTATGGTACTCCAAAGCCCAGGGATAGGCTTTAGGGGCCACTGGGTCTGGGGCTTGGGGCTTGGGGTGCTGTTTATGCGGTGACCAGTTACGGCTTTAAGGTTTCAGAGAGAGTTCAGGAATTCAAAAGCACTACGAGGGATCGTCTGATTCAATAATATCAGGGTCTTAGTACCCTTAGTGACTAGAATCGGGTTTGGGGTGCATATCAGGGTCTTAGTAATGAAAAATCGGGTTTGGGGGTGGATCGTAGGATAGCTTCGGGTTGTTTTTCCAGTCTCCTGGCCAAAACCCTCCGCCATGAACTCGAAAGCCCAAGCCCCTCAAGTTTGCCCTAAACTACACCCTTCAAACCGTGGATCCTGAAACCTCCAATCCCAAACGCCCCTGTAATCCCTAATCCCTAAACCCTAAACCCCTAAACCCTAAACCCTAAACCCCTAAACCCTAAACCCCTAAACCCCTAAACCCTAAACCCTAAACCCCTAAACCCCATAAACCCTATAAACCCTAAACCCTAAACCTTAAACCCTCATAAACCCTAAACCCTAAACTTAGTNTAAACCCCTAAACCCCTAAACCCTAAACCCTAAACCCCTAAACCCCTAAACCCCTAAACCCCTAAACCCTAAACCCCTAAACCCCTAAACCCTATAAACCCTAAACCTATCGGCGCATCAACCCTAACCCCGGACTACGAAGTTCCAAAACTCTCGAGGCTCCCAGCCTGGAAGAAACCAAAGAAACTCAAAAACTGGGGCGGCATGAATAGTTTTTTTTGAGCTCCTTTTTATGTCTGCCCAATCGTCTAGGCATACATAAGGCCAGAAGGCCAGGAGTTGATGCGGCATGAATAGGGTTTAGGGTTTAGGGTTTTAACTTAGAATCTCTCTTCTTCAACAACCGGGGCGGGGCCCCAAAAAACTCAAACTTTCTAAGATAGAGCTAATATATAAGGCCAAAAAGATTAAAGTTCCCCCGTTCACTATCTAAGGAATAGGGCTCTGGGGTATATACTGTTGTATAAACACCCTGCTCAGAGACTATGTCAAGGTACTAGTGATAATTTCAACCACAAGCACGAGCCCTACAATGTTTAGAACTACTATGGAACCTAGATGTCAAATACCACATCTCCGAAGTCACTTACACCCCATACAGCATAGTCTTGTTTGGGTGCCCCATTATGGAAAGCTGCAGCCTAACCCTAGACCCTGTCCAAACCTTAAGCTCCCGCTTTGGAAGCCTAGGAGTTAAGGCTTCGTATGGCTTAGGGCTAGATTCTGATAGAGAGTGGTGCCGCCTGCGGTCCAGACTTTGGCGCTTTAGGCTTAGGGCCTATAGGGTTTAGAAGACATAGCAGGTGTTAAACCGTGGGACGGTTTTCTCTATAGTCAGGGCCTCCTTCTATTCCTTATACCGTGCAAGTCAAGTACTCATGATTCAAGCAAGCATAATTAAAAAAAACAGCGAGGCAACGACGATAACTTATGATGATCATCATCGGTGCCATCACCTTCCTCCACACCTAGATCACCATCGTCCTGGCCATCAAAGTCATCAAAAGAAAACAGCATTTCCATCACTACCGTCAGCAACATCATACGTGTACCCACAAACATGAAGATATTGTTCCTCACCAACAGCACCTCCTCCTCCTCCGTCCCCTAACCATCATCACCTTCTCTTCTTCATCATCACCATCAGCATCTCTTGTTTGTCACGGTCTTCACCGTCGGGACAACAACCATGGCTGCAACTGGAGCAAATCGGCGCCAGCAATCTCGTGACCTGACATCGAATTAACGGTATTGGGTTCAGGGCTTAGGGTTTAGGGGCAGTCCTGTTCAAAAGTCACGTTGGTGTCGATCACATCCATCACCCACGCCATGTCCTGAAGTTGCGATCTTCGGGTTGAGCGTACCCGACACGTTGGCTCTTCTCGCGTTGAGGTACAACTTGTTTTTGCTTTTCGGTGTTGTAGACACTCTCCTACACTGAAATTCAAACATCGAAGATCTTCTGTGTCGAAAGGTTTGAATAGGCAGTTTGAAGCACGGAATGAGGCATCCGCATGGACCCCTGGAACGTCCTCATCACCGACGTTCTCCAACGTCAGTGTGTCGTTAAACTCTGGAGAGTAGTCCGGGAGTTCGAACCACACCTGTGCTTGGGTTCCTTTGGTTTAGGGTATACGAGCCACATAACGGTTGTGCTAACGCCAATAACAAGCTTTGTCCCTAGTCATGCAACCCTAAACCCTCTAAACTTTGAGGGCTTAGGGCTTCATGGTTCGGGACAAAACTTATTTGTTTTGGTGTTAAAATGACTATTTCGTGTTTTGAGGGACATTGCCCTAGATAAGGCCAAAACCATGCCTTGATAGAAAGGTGTCGGGTTGGCTACATCAAGGATCCTGCTAGTTCGGGGTCTCCAAGGCCCAGTGCTGAGTTTCCGAAACAGGGTCAGGGTCAGTTTTCGTGTCTGTACTTCCAGGCCTAACTGTTCCTGAACTAAGCGTTTTGGGGCTTTCGGGGATTCACCAAGTGCAATGAGCCCCCGAAGACGACCACCAAAGCCACACACAGTTTGGGGTTTTCTCAAGTCTCATGGTTGTCTATGGCTTTACACAACGTTATCTTGCCATGAAAAGGTTGCTTGTCGAATTTGTCTACAAGCCGATGCAACTTGACCAAAAGGTTCTAGGAATCATACGTACCCAGACAGACCAATACTTCTTAACTGACAAACAAAACTAGCTGAAAAAAGCCTAGAACTTCACGGCTTAGAGGGTTTAAGGTTATATACGTCTTTATGACGACCGATACATGTCTTGTATAGACCGACGGAACTCCACAATCTCTATAGTCTATAACCCCCGCTCAAAAAAGCTGCCTCCACCGGACTCCAGCTGCACAGTACCTCGACATCCTCCCCATTCTCCTTTCAGGGCTTTGGGAAGTTAAATTCGGAATTTAAGGACAAGGATTTGTTTAGAGACGAGACTGGGGGGGGAGGTGTTTGAACCCTAAACCCTAAACCGTATCAGGGCCAGAGAAGACTTCAGAATGATTGCGCGGCTGTAGGCTCAAGGAGCCTAGTAGGCTCAGGTGAAGTTGGGTTTTGGGTTGAGGGTTTAGGCATTCGGGATTAGGGTGAGGAGTCAAGGGGTTTTGATTACTAAGGAGTCCAGGGTTTAGGGTTTAGGGTTTAGGATTAAACCCGCAGCAGTTGGAAAATGGGTCAGGATGATTCACGCTGTGCTGACGTATCAGGTTTCTGGCATCCATTTCGCAGGATTTCAGGGTTCAGTAAGTTAAAGCTCTAAACCCTGAACCCCAGCGACCCTAGTGGAAGGTTTATGGGAGGTGAGGATTACTCTGAACCCTGAGCCCTACACCCTAGTTGAGAGTTTATGGGAGGCTGAGCATTAGGAGCTGAGTGCAGTAGCGCGCAGACTACAGGACCGAGAAGATTCAAGCCTCTCTTCTTAAGTATTGATAATGAGACCTGTTATGAAAATGATCTTAGTAAAACGTAATCAACATCATCAGAATGAACAGAGAAGTCATGATATAGAGGCCTTCATGGCCTTAATACTTCCAACAGGGTTTTGGCGAGATCGAATGCTCATACTTGTATTACAAAACCCTCAGGATAAGCCTTGGGAGTTTTTCAGGAAAGAAGCCATATCGAAACCCTAAAACGTAAACCCTTCCGACAATAAGATCATCATACTGATCAGAAAGTGAAAGCCCTACCGGAAAAAAACAAAAAACTATAGATCCCTTCTCGACCTGCTAAGGAATCCTTTCAAATCCCATGAGCCCCAAAACCTCAAGTCCCAGACGCCAAACCCAAAGCCCTAAACCATATAATCTATAAGTTCTTTGCAGCCGTGGCTCCACTCGCTCTCGAAGTCCGGTGCCCTCATCTCGGGATATCAGGTAGCCGGCGATCCTTCTGCGACGTTGTGTTTTTCTTGCTTCTGTTGGAGCTTTGTAAATGAGTGTTAGGAACCTCTTAATTGTTTGCAAGAATATATCATGTACTTTGAAAGTGCCCTTGAGCTGGGGTTCTGTTCAGGGATCGAATCTAGGGCTTGGGGGATTCGGGTTTGTAGAATGTTTTTTTGAAAGCCGCCTCGAGTTCCATCGGGTTCTACGAGGGTTCCATGGCGATGCCTACCATGAGAGTGTGAGAGCACCAGCACCGGAGTGAGACGCCTGACAAGAAGCAGTAAGCTGTAGACAGCGTCGAGGCAAGTCTCGAGAGTCGCGCACCGGTGTTATAGCGTTGCCTTTGAGCATATGGCAACACCAGAAAGCTGGAATCCCTTCGAAATCGCTCTCGCGAAGTAGCTACTCTAAACTCCAAACCCTAAACTAAGTAGCGTAACCAGGGTACACAAGGCGTTGATGCGGTTTCACTTAACAATGCAGAACATTGGTTTGGAGCATGGTATAGCAATTCATGTAGGGTTGGGGGTTTGGGGGCAAGCCCGGTAAGACCCAGGGTGTCCTTGGATTTGGGAAGGGGCCGGCAATGGCCAGGACGGCTGTCGACTGCTGCTCCTTGGTCCGCGATCGTCATACCCTTCAGCATAGGGCTTAATTTAAGGGTTCCTTTAGGGTTCCTTTATGCTCCGTTAAGGGTACGACATGCAGTCCACTCCAAGGGCCATGACAATGAACAAGAGGGCTTTCAGGTCTTGCAGAATGTTATAGTTATAGGGCTTTTGGGCGATTTCGAGTTCCGGGGCACAATAGGTATTTTGAGGAAACCTACGGAATCCCGTTCGTAACCGTTAGGAAGCTAACGTATTCTGTATGGCGAGCCTGAGCCCTGAAGCTGAAATCCGCAAAATCCCACTCAAAGTGCAGAGTTCTGCACACTAAACAGCCCACCGAAAACCGAAACCCTCGAAAGCATAGAAGCCCCAATCCTTAGACCCCTAAACCCTCAACCCAAGAAGCTCTAAGCCATCAACCCTAAACCTTAAAACCCTAAACCCCTACCTTGCTTGCGAAAGCAAGGTGCGGTGGTGTCGTACATCACAACCGCCAAAGCCCCGGCTTCCTCCGACATATGCGATGGAACTCTCAGGCTCACAGTAGTGGTTGAGGGATTAGGAGCTTTGGCTTTAGGATGTAGGTGTTTAAGCGTTTAAGGTTTAGGGTAAGGGTTTTTTCGGGTTGTTTAGGGTTTAGAGGGTTCTGGAGCTAGGATAGGTTTTGCAAAGGCCGAGAGGCCAGGGTTTGTGCTTGCACGCCAGGACCTGAATCTGAAACACTTAAATCACTTAAACCCTGAAACTAGACCTTAAACCCCGGAACCTTAAACCCTGAGCCCTAAACACCTGCCAACTACAGACTGGGAAACTTCTGGAGCCAGGCCGTAGGGCTTGGGGCTGTTTGGGGGTTGAGGGTTTAGGGGGTTCGTGCTCACTGCTTTCGGATTTATGGGATTCCTAAACCCTAAACCCCAAAAAACCTTAATATGAGGGCCTTAATAATTAGAGTAGGTTTTTGGCCCATTATACTATATTCATAATAAGGAACCCCCAACATAGAATTGGTTTATATTGTTATGCCCCTATACTAAACCCTTACGACTCGGACAACGCCCCATCCTCGGCCAGCACCGCCTTCCACGAGAAGTAGCATCCGCCACGTTGCACCAGCGCAATTCCTCAGGCTTCTGCCGGGGGGGGGGGGGGGGGGGGGNCTTCGGGGGGGGCAGGGCTTGGGCTCAATTAGGCTCGTTGTATTGCATACCCATAAGGACTAAGACTAAGACCCAAAGACTGGGAATTTTTTGGGGGTTGAAGTACCATTCTGGAGGCGAATAACCCCTCAGGTACAGCTTAAACCCGTCAAACTAAGACCGCAAACCCTGAATGCGCACAATAAACTAGGAAAGCCCGCTAGATTGTCGAGGTTCTGTCTTGGAAGTGGTTCGCCGGGTGCGCCCCACACCTTAGTTGCGGAGTTCATATGACAAAAAGAGTTCGCATAATGACTAAACCCAAAACACGAGAAAACCCTAAAAGCCCTCAAATCCTAAATCCCAATCACAAAAAACTTGAAGTTCGCGTACTCATCTGCTAAGACACCCCTGAACGTTATCCGATTTGGGAAGCCAGAGCAATGCCGACACATTCCGCGCCTTCCTGCCGGGAGCTGCAGAGGAGCTGTTGCAGTTCGGGCTCTGGGGTCTTTGATGTAGAAAAGGGTTTAGAATTAGGGTTTTGAGGCTTATATGATGCTAGGTAAAGGCTTATATGATGGTAGGAATAGGCTTGAGGCATGGTTGATTGCGGGTTAGCACATGTCTGTTCTGTTCGAGGGTGGTGGTGCGGGAATATGAGGGACTGAGTAGGCAAGAACCGTAGACTTTAGTGAAGTGCCCTGCGACAGTTCGAAATTCTCCGTGTAGAACCACAACCACTTAACTCCCAAACCGAAGCCAAATTCTTTGACATTTCACAGGCCGGTCACACTGCCAAAGACTCAAGCTCAAACCATACTCCGCTTGCCTAGGCCCCCTAAATGTTAGGCCCTTAAACCTTAAACCCTCATCCCTGCTTGTTCTCGAGCCTGTGCGTGCTGAAGGTGTCGGTCCTGGTGGAAGCGCAGTTGCAGCCCCCAAGGAGCCCATAACGGAACCCGACTGGAGCCCATAAGAGTTCCTTGAAGGGGGTCGATAAGGGTACTGTAAGTAAGGCTGGAGGTTTGGCCGTCTAAGCATTTGGAATGGCCGGGGATGTGCGTGTTTGCAGAGGGCCTGGCGGCTTAAGGTTTAAATTCTTTAAACACCAAAAGCAAGACCAACCCTTTTGAAGCCTAACAAAAAGTAGGGTTTAGGGTCTAAGGGTCCGTGCGCACAATTTTGGTTTAGGGGTTTAGCGGTTAAATTCATGCAGAATAGCCTTGGCCGTAAATGGGTTCCCACACCCGGGTCAAGGATTGTGGTCCACGATGGAAGACTAATTGTACTGAGCCCAAGAATTTGAGGTTCAAGGTTTAAATAGGCAAGGGTGTCTAAGCCAAGCTTGAGGGGATTACGGTATGGGGTTTGGGATGTAAACCTACGAATGGATGCAAGTACCAATATATAGCGTCGGGCCAACACATCTCTTCAATCCAATGAATGAGCTCTATACCCTAAACCCTAAACCCTAAAACCCTAAACACCGAAAGCCAAAGCCCTAAACTCCTAAACCCAAAAAATCACTGCTGAGATCCTCGGTTGGGGATCGACAACTTGACTTCCAAAGGCATATGATGGTAGACTTCTTATTGTCCTTCCTACTATTCTTGGCAGATTCCTGTTTTTTGTTGGCATTCTTGTTGTTACTTGTTACTCCACATAAGGAATCAACTGACCGCAGAGTATCCATTAACAGTGCCAGCAAATGGAAACAAAACCAATTGTCGAACCCGAAACTCGTCACTCGCGGGTGGCTCAGTTTACTTAAACCGCTTCGAGGGCTCAGCAACTCAATCTGAATCTACTTAACTTTACTTAACCGACTTTAGCTTCTGTAGCCGGGAGTCAGTAGGACTTCCCATTCGGAGGTCGCGCAAGGCTGAAAATACATGAGGGGCGCATCAGCGACCACCTGCACAAACGAAGGGTTCCGAAGCTTGGGCTCGAGTTTTCGCTAAACCCTAAACCCAAACCCTAAACCCTAAACCAACCCTAAACCCCTAGTAACCTAGACCCCCCAACTACCCTTTATTGTAGCCCTTAATTACCTCTTAATGAGAAATATTGGAGCCCTTTAACGGGTACTTGGGGGGTCCTGGAAAAGCCGCAAGACTCAAGCGTCATCCCTGGGCTCTAGACCGACAGGTCTGTAAAGTAAGGCTCTGGCATTTCTGGGCCTCTTCCTCGCCAACCGAGGTTTGGGGTTTAGGGTTTAGGGGTTAAGGGTTTGGGGTTTAGAGTATACATGCAACACCCCCCATGTTTGCCCAGTTTGCGTCAGGTCTGTAGAAGGCCCCGAAGATAGACGCAAGAACGTCGAGAAGTCTTACATGAATCTTTACGCTCGTGAAGATGTTGCAGACATGCAGAACTATAAATGCGGGTTGATGCACCTCGGGTCGCATAGCTACGGTGCTTGGCAATGCACAACCTAACGAGCGCTCAAACCACAAAAGCGTCGAGTATGTGACCTGTTTAACCCGGAAGTTTGGGATCAGGAAGAAAACTTCCAGATTTTGGAGAGAAAAGATTTCGATTCCATACGCCAGAAGCCGAGACACGTGAAAGACCTCTAACAGTTGGTCTTACTAGCTGTCTCATATCCCCCAGAACCCGGTTTTAGTATTTCAGGCCCTATATCACTGAGCCGCTCTGGTAAGCAACCTTATTACCAAACTCTTTAGAAGAACCCTGGATTAAAGGAGCCTATTATTACTCAGCTGTAGAATTTTGCCTCCCCGCATCCGCTCCATTTGTCAGCTGACAGTACTGGCTGAGCCCAGCTTCGCTCCGCGAAGAAGGCAACCAGCCATAGCCAAACGAAGCACATGTTGCGGGGTGTAGGGACTTTCTTGGTTGGGGTTTCGACTTTGGGGTATAGGAGTTCTAGGGCTAGCTGAAAGATTCTGGAGATAGGGTGCGAGAGCTTTCTGGGTCTCTGTTAGTTATACTCTGAATGCACCGGTGAGTATCAAGATGTAGAAATTTGTAAAGGTGTTGCTACACGCATTTTGCTACTATGCTTCGCACAAATAGACACAACAACCCTCTTCTTCTCCCCACTTCAGCCTCTCAAAACAGCTGCAAGGAAGTGTTCTGAGACGGATGCAGGCGCATGTTTCGGGTTTCGGCTTCAGGGGCCACGGGCTCCAACGGCCGGATCTGCTGAGTCTCGCAGGATTTAGTGGCATGTCCCCAAACACTTAGGCCATGCAAAGAAAGAGCTTGCAACCACTGAGGCCTACATTGACATGCTGCACGAAACCGCATGATGCGACTCCACCTCGTATCATCTAGTAATCGGATCAGTATTGCGTGATCCCGTATCTTAAGCCGTACACCCGGGGGGCACAAGATCCGAAAGTATGCAGATGAACAGTGGGAGTTTCCAGCTTCTTTGGGTCCCAACTTTGGGCAAGGGGGGCAAGGCTGAAGTAGTGTTTACGGTCGATGAATTGACGGTTGAGAGTTCTGCGTTTTGTGCTATCGGCTCGCAGCTGCACACATAAGTTTAGTGTTATAGCATTATAAGTCTAGTAGTTAGGAAACTCGACGTCCGGGTAGTCGTGAAGGGGATGTGAATTCAACTCCTTTCTCGGAGTCAGTATCTGTTTTGGTAGAAGAGTAGTCAAATCAGTAAATATGAGGTAGAGCAGAACTGTCAACTGCAGCAAGCCAGTGTGCAACTTGTCACAATGGCTTGTGCAATGGACATTACCGTCGGTAAATTTGCGCTGTCAACGGAGTATGTTCGATCTGCCTGTTGGGGTTGCTATATCAAAAACGGTGAACCCCAGTGCAAACGCAGCAGTCGCCAGCACCACTACCACGACCCCTTCTACAACCACTGCGACTGCGATGAAACCTCGACGACGACAATGACGACGACGACGAACGTACGTCTGTTATATGTCTCATTTCTAATTTCATGGCAGCTCTTCTTGATGTGGTGGTGGTGCTGCTGCTGCCGCTGCCGGCCACTACGGTGTTGAGGATGGGGGCTTTTGCCATCAGGGCTGACGAACTGCCCTGAACCCCAAAGCCAATTCCCTCGACACCTGAACAGCCCAAATCCGAAAACCCTAGACCCAAAACCTCTAAACCACCAAGCACCAAACCCTACTACCCCCCAATGCTGCACACGACGGTGTGTGTTGCAGACTTTGAGTCGAAGACCCCTAAAACCCTAAACCCTACGCTCGAATAGAATTCTTATAGACGCCTCACATGCAGCCGTAAAAGGTACCCGAATCTTAAACCCACTCTCGCCGAAACCGCCTCCGCTCTGCCAAGGAGGCGACGGATCCTGATCTGAGGTGTAGATACCTTATTCGGGCTTATAAGTGCCTATAAGTACAGCTACCTTACTTATAACCCTAGGATACTAATTCAGTCCCATGATCCTTTAAGTAAGGGCTACTTACAAGAAGGCGTCAGTGATACAGGACCCTTAACAAGCAGGATAGGGTGCCTTGAAGTGAAGAGTAGTAGCAGGCTTTTGAAGTGTGGGATTTAGGATTTTTAAGCTTGTAAAAAGTTTAGGCTTTAGGAGGTTTAGGCTTTCGGGGGTTTAGGGTTTAGGCTTTAAGGTGTAGTGTCTAGGGCGACGTCTATGAAACATAGAACCGAAGCTCAGAACTCAGAGTGCTTGCGTTTCAGCTTGTTGCGGCGGGTGCCACATCGTACTGCAGGTTAGAAAGTAAGGTTTTAAGTACCTGAGCTGGGGTTTTCAGTAGTTATAACCCTAGCAACTGAGTCCCGAGATCATTTTTGAGTAGGGTGTTTGCCTTTGAGGTTCAGCTGCCAAGCCACGAAACGGCTGTGTAGAATGTAGCACAGGGGCCCTGGGCGCGATGATATCCATGGCTTCCTATCCGGCACTGCTTCCGGGCGCCAAGGATCTCGAACCAAATTGGCTCTAAGGCGTGGTTGGGTTTCAGAAACTTTCAGTTCCATGAGGGTCTCGAAGGTGTATCAGGGTTCTGCAAGAGTTCTACTGCGGTAGGAAGAAAGTTCGTCCTACTCCTGCATGTTGCTCTTGAAGACCTTGCAACCCCCTTTCCCTTTAGACTCCTCCACTATTCCGGTGGATTGATTCCTCCGCTAGCCAGGCCACGCAAAATGCACTTGTCCGCTCTCCGAGTCCTCCGCATAAAGGTTTAAGCAAGTGCGACAAAACTTTAATCCCGCCGATGTATAAGGGTTGAGGGGCTTGTTGTAGCTTATGTGTTTAGGACAGTTAGATCGCGACAGCTTGAGGGCTCTGCTGTTCGGAGGTTTGCTACGCAACGGGTTGCAGGAACATAAGTGCAACACTTCGTCGTCTGCGAGGATAAATTACTAAGACCAATACCGCTACTGCTGTTGCTGAGACTATTGACGACCTCCACGACCACCACCACGAAACACCACGCCACCACCACCGCCACCGCCACCGCCATAGCCACCACCACCACCACCGCCACCACTGTAAATAGTTGATACGGAGCCTTGGCACCACCACTACATGCAACAAAGGTGACTCAACCAATCTTTCGTTTCGTTATCCGCTCGCGTGGTTCCTGCTGCAAGTCTTTTCGGTCCCTACGAAACACGTGGCCGACAAGTGGGCACATCTCACGCTAAGACTGGATTCGACGAGCTGAATGGTGCTGAAGGTGATTCATTTCATGTGGGGGATTAACAATAGATTGGAACAGTGTTTGGGGAGCACATTTCATTCTGTGAAACTGTATATATATATATAGAGATATATATATATATATAGATATAGATACAGATGCAGATATAGATATAGATACTAGTAATAGACAATAGATAATCGACATAGATATAGATATTAGATATAGATATAATACAGCTTCGTTGAGGAACCTGAGGGAAGACTATTCGTCTTGTTAAGGCCGCCGTATTCTGGCTGCAGTGCGTTTACGCTGTTAGGATTCGGGTCTTTGGGGTTTAAGGCTTTAGGGTTTAGGGTGGGGTTGAGTTGAGGCTTGGGAATATGCTTTGATGCTCGGTGTCGAATCCAGCCGTTCTTCATGCGTTCGCAATGAGCCTGTGCCCTCTTCACGCGGGCAAGGAGCCCTGCCCACTCCTGGCAGGACTTCGTCTTGCCTTTTCCATTAACTTTGGTCGCTTTGGCCCAGGTGAAACATTGGCATTCTTCACTTCGAGGATCCCTTTTTGGGATCCCGTCTGGTAGGGTAGGGTCCATGCATGGGGAATCCTTGTCTCTGAGACGCGCTCCCACTTCAAAGCCAGAAGAAGGTCAACATTTACAAACAAATCCTAATCAAATTAATGATGACAAAAGTAATAACAATGTTCCTAATCACATTAATGATAACAACAGTAGTAAAAACAATGGAAGCAAGGCGAGGGGACCAGAGTCCTGCATGACAGATTCGACTATAATATGGTACAGGCGGCAAGAACTGCCTTTGCGCCCTAAGGCGCCCGGCATCTTGTGCCGAGGCTTCTCACGAAGCAGCGGCCCAACAAGAAAAATCGACCCACCATTGCGGTAGACGCAGCTGTCAGCGGTTTCCTGGCTTCACACTGAAAATTGAGAGTGCAAGATTGCAATTATTCCTTTCAGGAAACATGGGCACTTACTCCTGAACCGTCTTCATGCTGCAGGCACCGTCACGGCCTCCCTTCAAGGCCGCTAGTCCCGAGTCTGTAGGCTGAGAACCATGTAAGCATGATGTTTTTGACAACGGTCGCTGGCCAAGATGCTGCTTCCTTCTCATGCCCCAGGCATCCACAAGCCTTGACCATTGTTTAACATCGTTCCGAACAGTCTCATCACAGATATGTTCACTCTGGTTAGCATAAAGCAGTCAAACCATGATGCAGCCGCAGTCTTTGTTGAAATTCGGCTGTTGCGAGTTCGTTGTCTTTGCGATTCCTGGCGTAATGATCTACGACTCAGTATAAGGTAGATCGATGGGAAATGCAATTTCAGAAAACGTACCGCCCCTAAAGCCACACTCGGATTTCTTTAGGACACTCCACCCCCCCGCCCGTATCCTGTTTAAAGATCCCGCCAAGGGCTACTCAGAGGACCCTGTCTTTGATGTCGTTATGTTAACATGATCTCTGAACCGAAATCCCTCATCTGCTGAACTCTTTGAGTCCTGGATTTTGCGGAGCCCTCAGCGCTGCTGAATTTGATGTTATGGGCCCCTGTTTGCAGCATTGCTTCGGCACAAGCCGATGTAGCACATCCCACGCTCCCCGCGTAGAATCTCCTCAGCATGCAGAGGTCTTGTCGTTTTGCGGCTAATATATAGAGCCATGAATTTTGGGGTTCAGGGTTTAGGCGCCCCTTGAATTTGTATTTTTGTACAGTTTTGCAACCTCCGAGTTGGATCTCTGCACAAGCACCTGAGCGCTTGGGACTCGCTTAAAGGGTTCCTGTAACGGGTTATACAAGCATCCCCTCTCGCCTCCGCACAGGAACCTAAGGCCCCAGGCCCGTGTATTAGGGATCTCTTAAGGAGGGTGGGGCTGGGTCTTGAATTTTCGACAGGCTTTGCGAAGGGTGTTTATAGGATCTCTTTTTTTGAGGGGTTTGGGGGGGTTCTAGATTGACATGTTTAGGGTTTAGGGTCTACAAGCTTGATTATGGTCGGCTATCCGGGATCAGCTGTTTCACCACTGTCTGCCTGCAAGACCTTACAAAAAGACACTAACTTCTAGCAGGCATGATTTCAATATAGGCATTACAACAAAAACCTTGCAGACAGGTAGGTTCAGGTAGGTTATGGTCCTCTTCTGATAGCTTTTACAAGCAGTAGCCTGTGTTTTCTATATCTACATACTACAGGCCTCACAAGAAGGTAGGTATGATTCGATGTTACAAAGTAGATAAGGATGGCTAAAGGGAAGGTACATATTGAAACGTCGCAAGATGGCCCTACACCCTAAACCCTTAAACCCTTATGTTCTAACACCTACACCTTTCAACCGGTGAATCCTTAAACCCTTAAAGCCTAAACCCTGAGCCCCGATCCCTAAAAAAAACCCGAAAACCCCTTAAGCAAACCCTTGCAGCCGAATCCTGAGACCCTGAACTCCCTGAACCCTACCCACCCTACCCCACAGAGACCCCCCAGTGATCCTCGGAGACGGAGACCCTTCTCGGTGGTCGAGAGGGCAAAACGGAGCTCTTGCAGATCTGTGGACACCTGGGTTTACGGTTCTTTGTTTTTTTGTTAAAGGGCTCCTTTTTGGGTTTAGGGTTTAGGGTTTACGGTTTAGGGTTCTGGGCTGTGTGTATGGATGCATCAAACGCTAAGTTTTAGTGTTTACGGCCAAGCGGATCACAAATCTAGCAACGTTGCGTGAGTACGCATGTCCGCATAAATTATCGTTCTGGCCATCTCTCTCTCTCTATATATATATATATATGCACAGATATTTAAAACTTATACAACTACGTATATTTATGTGCAATATGTTTGTAAATACATAGACATACATGTATGCCTACCTATGCGTACACACACGTCATGCCACTTAGGACCCTGCCGATCAGGACAGCTAGGTAAGGTCTGAGAGTTTCCGAAAATTCGGGGTACCTTATTTTGGGGTCCTCATGATAAGGATCCTACTATTTAGGGTACTATATTGGGGTCCCCTATTTTCGGAAACTCCCGTATCCTGCCGTCCTGCTGCAAGGAACAAGCCAATGGTTCAACCGCACCATGAATTTGCGGATGAGGGTTTTGGGTTGCCAAATAAAGTTCTACAGTTTAAGGAGTTGTTTTATGCTCCGGTGTGGCTACCAAACAGCAAGGATTGTACCTGTCATTATTGCAAGTACAACCCATGGCTTGCAATACAAGAGTCTTGAACAGTCTTGGGGGTTCTCCACTTGGTCCCGAGATGTCGGCAGAAGGCGGAGTGAGACTCCAGTGACCCTGGAGTCCAAAAGGACGTGGCCGTGATGATGGCCACGAGCCGAACAGTTGCGGCAATGATACACACGCAAGCAGTACTAAAGAGAAACATGTACAATAATCATGACCGTAGTTGTACTGCTGCGCCACTTGGTTTGGGGCTCACAGTGAATGCAATGCACACATTTACCATAGCGCCGGCTCACCGGGGGCATACCGTTTGTTGCCAAGATCACGATTATTTACTGATGTAAGACAATAAACTACTTCTTCACCACGACGACAACGAATGTGGCATCTTGCTGTGAGAGTCACAGACGGGAGCGGTTGGGGATGTTGAGGGATTTAGCTCATGGACTTCTTACTTTCTCGTTTCGATCAAAACAAAGCTGGCATACAGTCAAGCGGCTCCGCCTGGTCTTAGCACTGCACCGCCCCCGATTTCGACAGCAGCGTTCGAGGGCTCGGTATTCTGCCGGATGTGCTTAGACCTTTCGGAGGTCAGGGTGTAGGATATTATGGTGGGGCTGTTAAGGCTTTTGAAAAATACTAGTAAATAAGATCTTCTTAAGCTCAATAACGGAAAATATAAAATGTCCCAAAGCCCCACCTGGGAGATTATGGTCTTTTGGATGTTTGTTGGCCATTTGGGCTTTGGAGACGGTAGTCAGGAAGGTTCTGGTGTCCAGATGAGACTTCGAGAGTTCCTGCAGCTCGGGGGTGTCAGGTTCATGCTTCCCTTTCAGATCGAGGCCAAGGGCTAAGATCAATCCTGTGGCGTTTTGCGGGCTTAGGATTTTAGGGTTTACTGTCGGGGCCGTAATGATTAGAACAGGGTTTTGGGGCCCATTATACTACGACTATGATAAAGAACCCCCAAAATAGTATAGGCAATTATTGAGGCCCCTATAATTCAGAAGCCCCGAAGGGGAGAGCTTAGGAACATTGGTTGAGTGCGTTTTACAAATCATAAATTATATTGTTTCTGTTCACTTGTCCCCTCGTTTGCCCGTTTCCCCACAAACTCAGCGCAATTCCCGTTTAAGTGCTGCATAAAGCCCATTGCAGCCGTCTGAGCCTTCGGCTTCCACATGGGGTATTGGCCCACTCGGCAACCAGCACAATCATGAATTCGAAAGCAGTGTTAAACCCTGAACCCTAAATTCTGAAGCCCCAACCCCTGAACCAGAAAAACAAATAAGTCTAAGCCGTAAATCTAACGAAGAATGCCCAAAACTCCACTTTCTGTCCGGAGCCTTGACAGTCCTGGCAAGCAGTAGGGCTGGCCGAATCCTTCCATTGTTTCCAGGACGTTGTTGATGACAAGCAGCGGGCCTGGTTTTGAGGATTGGGGTTGGTGGGTAGAAAACTGATGAGGGTTTCAGGGCTTGCGGGGTCTTGGGGTGTTGGGATGAGGATTTAGAGGTTTTGAGACTTGGGGTTGAGGATGTTAGGGCAAGCAACCCAAGGCCGAACCTGAAAGCTACTATCTTCAACTCTGTCAACAAAATCGCTGTTTGTCCCTCTTGTCTTGACGCCCTCCCCACCCGAAATCTGGAACCCGCTTATAAGCAGGATCCTAACAAGGAGAATCGTGACAGAGATCCTCCTGAAGCCTAGACTTAAAACCGCACCAAACTATGGTAAGCTCCCAGATCAGGAGAAGAAAACTTGGGCTGCAGGCCCTTCCGCTGTAATTATTGTCACATCCTGTGACATCATAGAGATCATACAAGGAGCCTTGTGCGGAAGCGAAGACTGAGACTCCGAAACTAAAGGCCAAAGTCTCCATGTTTTCACGGAATATAGGGGCCTTAGTAATTGGGATAGGGTGTCGGGGGTGGGGGGGTGCATTATTGCAGGACAGGGCGATTAGAAATAAAGCCCTAAACTTGTTAACCCTGGCCGTGGACCTGTGTCTTCGCCATAAACCCCACTCCTATCATAGACCTGCCGGCTTTTGTCAGTAAATTCATGGCCCAACACCCCATGTTTATTGTAGATTTGCTGAACCCCTCCTATGGGTTCATACTGATCTGGTTGTCACTATTCTTGAATGTGGCACGGCTATGATGCTTGGTTCATGATTGTCGCAAGGCAACACCCAATAAAGGCCATTCTATTGGGCTGCAGGTAAGCCCCAAGCTGCACGCAAGTGGCGGACCGGTATCATCGCACAGCTGCTCGCACAGTTACTGCGATGCCATCTGGGACTCCAGCGCGCTCCGCCTGCAGTTTCTGAATGCTGTTGGAAACGGGGCCAAATAATAAACAGAATCTCTTGGGCTTGGGGGAAATAGTAACACAGCGTGTACAGACCGGAATATAATTAAGTATGTATATACATGTGTATATATATATATATATATATATATAAATGAGCCCTATAATGAAAAAACTGAATAACTTTGGTGATTATTCAGGCCGCTATCTTAAGTGCTCCAGCAGGTTGGGTTGGATGTCGCACCGTGAACCAGACATTAGAGAAACGAGCGGCTCAACCCGGGAATCGCACCCACAAGCAATCAGACAGCGAAAAAGCACGGCGCTACCAAATCTCGCGTCACGTAACACCAAAACCAGAGCCCAACATATTGAACCCGTCGTCTTGGTCTTAGTGGCGATGCTGTTGTTGGTGGTGGCAGGACGGCAGTAGTACTCAGCACTGCCCGCAAAAAGCTGATGCAGCTCCTCACTACCCGGTCGTGAGGCGCTCAGACAGCAGCAACAACAACATCAATCCAATAAATCCCCCTATGGACTCCTCTGAAACCCGCGCAAACTCACACAAAACTCTACAAAATGAGACCTCCCTAAAAAAGCCCGATAAGCCCCAACAGCCCACAAAGCCCAAAAAGGCTCCATGTACACATATAGTATATAGGCCTTGAAGTACCTATATAGGACCCTCTTTCAAGCCGAAGTACCGCTATATTCGGTACATGGGCAGTTAGGGCACCTAAATCCTTGTGGTACCCTACCCCAAACCCTAAACCCCAAACCGCCCTAAACCCCTCATCCCTACATGTTCTTATACAGCCCTTTCCTTAAAGTAACCCTTAAGGGAACCCTTACAGGAAGCCTCAAAGGAACCCTTAAAGTAACCCTTAAGGGTACCCTTACTGGAACCCTTAAAGGAACCCTTAAAGCCTTAGGGCCCCGAAACTCAAGGCCTCGGGAGCTGACGTAAACCGTGGCTCTGCAGGCGACGGTGCAGCCGGACTGGGCCACACTTGCGAGACCTGATTTCCGAGCCCTATATAGGGTTTCAAACGGATAGGGTTTAGGGTTTAGGGTTTAGGGTGCGAGCCCTGGGGTTTCAGGCGGGGTTAAAGTTTCCGAGCCCGAGGGTTTCAGGGGGATAGGGTTCCAGCGCTTCATTTGGGGCTTCAGAATTTCGGGTTTGGGGATCAGGCATTAGGCCTGGGGGTTTAGAGTGAAAGGGATAGGGTTTCCAGATTATAGGGGTCGGGGTTCAGGTCTTGGGGCTTCTAGGGTTATAGGGCTATAGAGGTTTACGATTATAAGGTTGTAGGGTTACGGGGTTTTGGGGCTTCCGTTCCTGGGCCAGCCCAAAGCTTGATTCAAGGTTTCCTGTGTTTCTTGAAGCAAGCTCAGGGACCAGGACCTCTTGTGTGTGTTATAAGGTCTCCATGGGCGCTCTGCAATGGTTTTAGAACAGGAGTTCGGTAAAAAGGCTTTTGGGGCTTTGGGTGCATCGGTTTTCGGGTGCTCGAGTCTAAGGATTCAGGGATTTTGAAGTAAAGGTTCAAGCCTTGCAGAGCACCGTATACCTCCGTAACTGAGGAATCTGCCAGGGAACATGCCAAAGGGTACGCCCCATGTTTAACCAGTGTTCCGCCCCTACATCTCAAGACCCGGAAGCACCTGTAGAGTTGTTGGGGGTTTAGATAGCTTTGGTTTTCAAAAGCTTAAATGGATTGAGCCTGCCACCCTGAATCAAAGCAAGGCATGGCAAGAAGTGTTGGCTGTGGTTTCGGTGCACATTCCACTCGCCCTCCTGGCTGGCCGGGATGGTTGTGCTAGAAAAACAGCGTCGCAAGCTAAGCATATCAGGATTCGGGCAAGGAAACGCAACAAAATGCTAGCAATGCCACAGCCGCAGCGAAAGTGACAAAGCACTCCTACACTCCCAAGTGACTGTTGCTACCCTTTTCCCTGAAAATACGTGACTTGCGAAAATCACAAGCCCATCGCTCGTGGTACACAGCCGAAGGCCTTCGTGGGCTTTGGCACAAACAGCCAGCCGTGCTTGACACATGCGCCGCAAAGGCAAGCCTGAAAGACATCAGGAATACGGACTACGTATTGCTTGGCGCCCAAGCAGTTGAAGCTTCAGGGATTTGGGGTGATGGGTTTAGCAGCGAAAAAACCTGAATCTTGGATTCTCCAGAACCTCGGGCAGATATCGGCCATGATGCACATTCACGAGAGTTTCATGCCGAAAGTGCCAAGGTCTAAGGTTTGAAACTCCAAAGCTCTCAAATCCCTAAAAGCTCCAAATCCCAAACCTTGAATCACAGCCGCCGAAGCTTTAAACACCCCACGCAATTACATACTCATGACCAGCGGAATACGAATGTAGATAGACATTTGCGTGTCTTTTTTGTACTGCACAAGAAATCCTCAAGCCGCTCTTCCAGGCAGGTGGCCAAGAATGGCATCAGTATCAGAAGCACAACGACAAAGAACGAGTGATCGCGGCCCCCTGCATCGAGATTCAGGTACTCGGGATCATGAGGGTTCAGGATTTAGGGGTTTACCAGGACCCCCCAAGTACTCTTTAATAGAGCCCTAATAGTCCTTCATAGTGGTATTTAGGGTATTATAGAGGGTAGTTGGGGGGTCTAGGTAAGGTTTAGGGTTTAGGGTTTGGCTTTAGGGCAGAGTTTGGGTTGGCGGTAGTGGTGGATATTCGGGATCTGTGGACCAACTGCCTTTGGCAACCGGGCCACAAAAAGCTCCTGGTGGAAATCACTAAACTTGTAGAATGGGGGAGGCAGCGTAGCTTGGGATGGATACACCTTTGGGTGTGAACTATGCTTGAAGTTTGTGTGTGTGTGTGTGTGTGGATTTGGGTAGTTGTCAAAATTATGGTCCCTAATTGGGTACCCGAAATAATAGGTGCCGTTCCATATTAGGGACGCAAAAAGGGACCCTAATTTTGACAACCACCCATTTGGACGAGATCAGAAATAGGACGCGCAAAGGCAGTGCTTCGAGGAAGCACTCCTCGTCGTCCTCTGTCATCGTGTGAAGTTGTAGAGGACTATCTTGCATATTACATATACCGCTTTGAAAGCGTTGCCTCCGATCGCTGCTGTGGATGATGATGACTGTGCTGCTGTTGTCGGTGTCGTTGCTCGTTGCTGCTTTTGTTGTTGCTGTTGTGTTTTTTTGTTGCAGCTGCTGTTGCTGCTGGTGCTGTTGTTGTTGTTGTTGTTGTTGTTTGCTGTTGTTGTTGTTGCTGTTGCTGTTGCTGTCGTTGGTGTTGGTGTTGGTTTTATTTGTACTCTTGTTTGCTGTCGTCGTCGTTGATCCTGGGGAGCACGGACGGATTTAGCCGTAGGTGTGCAGATGTCGAAGATGCTGTGAAGCCGAGGCATCCTCATCCCCCAGAACCATCATCATAATAAAAACAACAATAATACTAGTTAACAAGAATAGTGATAACAGTCATGAATGCAAATCAAGAGTTCCTATAGGTTATGATTAAGAATAAGACTAATGATCGTAACAATAGCTAGTATGACCCTTAAACACGCGTTCATGGAGCCCACGGTGACCGACCCTATAAGGCACCAGCCAAAACCGCAAAGCCGAATAATCATAGAGGGTTGTTCTCCGAAAAGCTCAAACTCCCACAACCAAGGGTTAGGGCTTAGGGCTTGTAGGGCTTATAGGGCTTATAGTCTTTAGAGGGTTTAGAGTTTAGGGTTTCTCAAGTACTGCCTGGAACCTCAATTACAAGGTTAACTGGCAGGCCCTCAAAACATGGAAAAAAAAGGTAGAATGGGAACCCTTCGTCTACAAATCCCCGAAAGGTCACTAAACACTAAACTAAACCCACAAGCCCTAAACCCCCAAACCCCTGAACTATCCTAAACCCCCAAGCCCCAGCCGCGAAACCCTATCCTCTTAGACCAGAATCCCCGAAACTCCTAAATCCTGAACCCTAAACGACTCCTGAGTCCGGCAGAGCCAGATCGACAGGAGGAGCCTCAAAAACCCAAACAAGGGCGGACCAAAAAAGCACAGTGAAGATAGGAAAGCGTTGAGAGCGTTGAGGGTTTACAAGAACTATAGAGTCTAGAAAAAGATGGGACCTTGAAAACCCTAAACCCAAACCCTGAACCCAAGCTTTTGGCTCTAGGGCCTAGAGCTCAGCTAGCTTATTCTAATTTTCTTTCATGCAGGAGTTTTTCCAGCGTTGTGTTTAAGCTGTTCAGAGGTTGCCTTAAACATCTGTAGCTCTTTAGGGTTTGAGGCGGCTTGAGGTTTGGAATCCTAGAATCACCTTGAACTACCAAAACATACTTTTTTGTGGGTCCTGTAAATTCTGTATTCGGGTAAAAACGAAGACCTAGACTGCTGCAGACGGAACTCTGATCTTTAATGTTTAGGGTTTAGGATCTACCTCTAGCATTTTAAACTTTAGGGTTTGAAGGGTTCAGGGCTTGGGGTTGGCTTACCCCTAGAAACCACGAAATTGTCGGGAGAAGCGCATCTCGACACTCTTCTGCCATCCCCAGCCTGTAGTTTAGATTCAGGCTTAGAGCTTGGGGCTTGACGTTCAAGGTCTTGATATTGAATTTAAGGGTTTTGCGGTTGGGTTAGAAGGCTTAGGAATTTAGGGCTTAGGAGTTGAACCGGGCTTTCGGGTCGTTTACAGTGATAGTCAGACAGGGCCATATAACGAGCGAGAAATCGTAGTATACTTGTTTTCACCATTCTCTTCGCTTCGTTTGGGCTTTGGGGATCTACCTTAAACTACCAGAACCTACTTGTCTGTCGGCTCTTATTTCAAAGCCTAACACAGAAGTTCGAAGGCCCCTACAAAAACGTAGGTTTTGGTAGCTCAAGGTAGGGCCCTGAGCCCTAAATCCTAAACCCCTGAGGCTTTGAGGTATGCGGGTTGTCATGTTTCTCCAGCATCCAAGCGGCAGCCGCATAGGCCTGGATCGGGCCGTGGCTTGTAGAGAGCCTTAGTTCAGGCTTTCGGGTTATTACAACTGTCGAAAGGTCCGAAAAGATGCTCAGGGTTTCAGGGACCCTTTAACACCTGGGTTCCTTATTTTGATTTCTTCATACAAGCCCTTATAAGAAGGTAGCTTATTGGGCGTCCAGGCAGGGTTTAGGGTTGCCAGCATAGCCAACCAAAACCTACGCTGTTTGTCAGGTCCCTCGTAATTGTCTTAATGCATCGCAAAGAGGAGTTATGTTCAGATCCTGCTGATTCGCAGAGGCGCTATCATTGGATGGAATTTTTATATAGAACAAAAAGAAACTGCAAGGGGGCATGTTTGTCATGCCAACTTCTATATCAAACACTACCTGGACCCCAAAAGTATGTAGACAAATTGCTTTTTATCGGTCTTGGGCCATTATTCTGCCTACCCAAGTGCAGAGATCACAAACCCTAAACCGTGGTGGGCTCCAAGAAATGGGGGCTGGAACGAAGCAACGCGGGGGTCGATCGAGCAACTTCCCGACAGCTTTTCAGTGGGTTCAGGGCTTAGGGTTCTAGAGGGGTTCGTAGGGTTTAGGCTTCTATACGGGAGGCTCACCTTGAATGGGAAACGACGCGATAAAATCTATCTCTACTCATGGTTCGACCAGGGTTGTCAAAGGCTTCTATACTAAACGAAAGCCTATAGGGTTTAGGGTAGGTTCTGTCGCGCTGAATCATCAGACGCCTAGACTACACCCTGAAAGCCTTCCAAAGCGCTATAGCAAAGTAGCTGACGGGTAAAGTCCATGGCCATATTCGGCGCGGGCCCGGGATAGTTGGCAACAGTGCCCTCGGGAGTACTTGAAGGATCATGGCACTTAGTATATAAGTCAGGTTAGAAGTACCTTTATTGGGGTTTATATTTATGTGTACTTACAACTTATACTGTATGGATACCTTAAGAAATAATCCTGGATGCTAAGTCCCATGATCCTTTAAGCATGCGCGAATCAGCAGGAGGTTCAAAGTTAAGGTTTCGAGCACTTTAGGGCAGGGATGTAAAGTTCAGGCTTTGAAGAGCTAATGCTTAGGAGAGGGATCGAGATGGCTTGGCTGAGGGTTCTGGAGTTGAACGTGAAAAGCAGGGGTCCTACCATTACAGTGGATGTACGGGTCCTGAAACCCTCGCCATACTCGCAACTGTGCTGCAACTACTAATGGCCCTGGATGTCCGAATAGCCATACACTCAACAAGATACGAACCGCCGTAGGTTGAAAGCCGTAAACCCCCAAGCATTGCACCCTCAGCGGTTGATACCTGAATTGGAATCGTAAACACTGAACCCTGAACCCGGAAGCAGCAACTCTAAAGCAAAACTCGTCAACCCCTGTACCCCCAATCTGCGCCTCAACCCCGACACAGGCTGCTCATAACATGGAGGTCAAATTATTGAGCAACCATATTCTCTTATCGTCCCCTGAATGATACTGCAATGACGCATCTCTGAACCTAAGGAGGCCCCATAAAACCCTTGTCAGCACCCATGGAACCCCCTTGATGACTCTTCTTTCTGAGGCTCCATTTCAGGCAGATCCTCTCCAGTCTCGGACAATCCCAGCACTGCCTCCTCCAAGGGGGTTGAAGCAGGCCTTAGGGGTTAGGGTTAAGCCGTTAAGCTTTTGCAGATGTAGAATATCTGGCTTTAGTGTGTTCGGGTGTGAGGTTTGAGCGCCCAAACATCATGCAAAGTCATGGAAAGCTCTTGAGCTGGAAGGACGACACGAAAGAGTTGAAGAAGATGAAGCCCTTAATCCGCCGAAAGCCCACAACCCCAAACAGTGCCCTCTACACCCTGAACCCTGGAACCCTAGGCAAGTTTCAAAGCCTCGACAACCTGACCCCTCCGCCGCAGAAGGAACATCTCTTGGGAAGGCCCAATCTGAGATGACCTTCCCTTCACGGGTTGGCAGCCGCAAGGTGCAAATTTGGGATGGTTGGGTTGGGGTAGCCATATTCTGTTCCTGCTCTTCAATCCCTTCGAGAAGCATTAACATGAATTTATGTAAAAATGCCAAAGGCTCCACGATCAGAGATGTCGTTGTCGTTGTCATCGTTCTACCTCAGCACTGCGAAGTCCGAACCCACAAACCCCAAACCCGGATCTCGAAACAGGCGGCCGCTATGTCCAGGCCCCAAGCCCTAAACTGTTGATGGCTCAGAAGTTACCCAAAGGGTCCATGTAGGGTATGGTTTATATTACTAGTATCCCCATAATAAAACCCAATATATACACTCACCAAAATTCAAAGGAGGCCTATCTACACTCACCAAAACGGTAATATAAACCCTACTTCATGTACCATTGCAGTAGGCTCCGAGGAGGTATCTGGGCCCCAAGAGTATATATACTATACTGTCACTTGGACCCGTTTGGGTCGGTGACCTCAGAAGTCTAAGCTAATGGCCCTTTGAAGGAGCCCTGAAAGGAACCCTTAAGGCCTTGCAGCCCACTTCGGGGAGTAGTACAGCTTTGAGCGCTTAGGGCTTGGGGCGTCCTATACCACTACGGCCTGCGCTTCGAGTCCTCCAGTGGATACTCTTCGTGATGTAGGGTTCAGGGTTTAAGGGTTTAGCGTTTACGGTTTAGGGTTCAGGGGAGTAGCTCCCCAAGCACGATCAAATGTCTATTCCAAACACTTGGGAGCAATTGCCAACTATCAGACTGATATGATGATTCTTGATTGTTGCTACCCCGGCTGCCCTCAACCCTAAACCTTAAACCCCCAAACCCGTAACCCTAAACCTTAAACTCTCTTCAAACAGCTGCCCAGGAACTCCCAGGGGCTGGAGACTGGACCCTCCCGGTCGTGGCGACAGTCACTCCAAAGGCCATGGGGGTCGTGAGAGTGCTGGTGGAGGAGAAATCTCCTCGGTTCAGAGTCTAGGCTCTATAAGGTTTATAGGATTTAGGGTTCAGAATTTAGGGTTTATAAGGGTGAGGGTTTAGGGAGAGCTGAGGGTTTTTAGGTTTAGGGTTTACGGGCTTTTGGTCTCGCGGACCCAGCTTTCATATGACAGGACCTCTACCATACCGTTTTCAAGCACATCCAAGCTTCGTGATGCTGCGGAGGTGGTGAAGGTATGCAGAGGAGAGCTGGAAGACACCTTCATCTTCGTCACCGTCGAGGTGCTCTCATAAGATGTCCATCGAGTGCTGGTCTTAGGCGAAGCACCAAGGGACGAAGACATGGCAGGGGTGGTTGTTCGTGCAGCTCTCGGCAACTTCTTGGTCTGGGAGGTGGTGGATGTGGACCCAGAGTTGCTGCTACTAAATATAGACTTGAATGGGCTCGTGCTGGAGGAACTACCGATCACAGTGGAAGTAGAGGTGCCTGTGCCAGTGGAGCTCCCAGTGCTGGTGCGGCTTGTTTGGCTCGTGCTTCTGCTGCTCGAGGTCGTAGTGAATGACCCTGTCGTGCTGGTACTGCTGAGCATCAACACCTTCGTGGAAGTCGAAGTAGAGCTCCCACTGCTGGTGCGGCTTGATTGGCTCGTGCTTCTGCTGCTCGAAGTCGTAGTGAATGACTCTGTCGTGCTGGTACTGCTGAGCGTCAACACCTTCGTGGAAGTCGAAGTAGAGCTCCCAGTGCTGGTTCGGTTTGTTTGGCTCGTGCTTCTGCTGCTCGAGGTCGTAGTGAATGACCCTGTCGNACCCGGTCGTGCTGGTACTGCTGTGCGTCAACACCTTCGTGGAAGTCGAAGTAGAGCTCCCAGTGCTCGCGCGGCTTGATTGGCTCGTGCTTCTGCTGCTCGAAGTCGTAGTGAATGACCCTGTCGTGCTGGTACTGCTGAGCGTCAACACCTTCGTGGAAGTCGAAGTAGAGCTCCCAGTGCTGGTTCGGTTTGTTTGGCTCGTGCTTCTGCTGCTCGAGGTCGTCGTCAAAGACCCTGTCGTGCTGGTACTGCTGAGCGTCAACACCTTCGTGGAAGTCGAAGTAGAGCTCCAAGTGCTGGTGCGGCTTGATTGGCTCGTGCTTCTGCTGCTCGAGGTCGCAGTGAATGACCCGGTCGTGCTGGTACTGCTGTGCGTCAACACCTTCGTGGAAGTCGAAGTAGAGCTCCCAGTGCTCGCGCGGCTTGATTGGCTCGTGCTTCTGCTGCTCGAAGTCGTAGTGAATGACACTGTCGTGTTGGTACTGCTGAGCGTCAAGACTTTCGTGGAAGTCGAAGTAGAGCTCTCAGTGCTGGTGCGGCTTGTTTGGCTCGTGCTTCTGCTGCTCGAGGTCGTAGTGAATGAACCTGTCGTGCTGGTACTGCTGAGCGTCAACACCTTCGTGGAAGCCGAAGTAGAGCTCCAAGTGCTGGTGCGGCTTGTTTGGCTCGTGCTTCTGCTGCTCGAGGTCGTAGTGAATGACCCTGTCGTGCTGGTACTGCTGAGCGTCAACACCTTCGTGGAAGTCGAAGTAGAGCTCCCACTGCTGGTGCGGCTTGATTGGCTCGTGCTTCGGCTGCTCGAGGTCGTAGTGAATGACCCTGTCGTGCTGGTACTGTTGAGCGTCAACACCTTCGTGGAAGTCGAAGTAGAGCTCCCAGTGCTGGTTCGGTTTGTTTGGCTCGTGCTTCTGCTGCTCGAGGTCGTAGTGAATGACCCTGTCGTGCTGGTACTGCTGNTGAGCGTCAACACCTTCGTGGAAGTCGAAGTAGAGCTCCCAGTGCTGGTTCGGTTTGTTTGGCTCGTGCTTCTGCTGCTCGAGGTCGTAGTGAATGACCCTGTCGTGCTGGTACTGCTGAGCGTCAACACGCTCGTGGAAGTCAAAGTAAAGCTCCCAGTGCTGGTGCGGCTTGTTTGGCGCGTGCTTCTGCTCAAGGTCGTAGTGAAGGAACCTGTCGTGCTGGTACTGCTGAGCGTCAACACCTCCGTGGAAGTCGAAGTAGAGCTCCCGGTGCTGGTGGTGCGGCTTGTTTGGCTCGTGCTTCTGCTGCTCGAAGTCGTCGTCAAAGACCCTGTCGTGCTGGTACTGCTGAGCGTCAACACATGCGTGGAGGTCGAAGTAGAGCTCCCAGTGCTGGTGCGGGTTGCTTGGCTCGTGCTTCTGCTGCTCAAGGTCGTAGTGAAGGACCCTGTCGCGCTGGTACTGCTGAGCGTCAACACCTTCGTGGAAGTCGAAGTAGAGCTCCCAGTGCTGGTGCGGCTTGTTTGGCTCCTGCTTCTGCTGCTCGAAGTCGTCGTCAACGACCCTGTCGTGCTGGTACTGCTGAGCGTCAACACGCTCGTGGAAGTCGAAGTAGAGCTACCAGTGCTGGTGCGGCTTGTTTGGCTCGTGCTTCTGCTGCTCGANGAAGTCGTCGTCAACGACCCTGTCGTGCTGGTACTGCTGAGCGTCAACACGCTCGTGGAAGTCGAAGTAGAGCTACCAGTGCTGGTGCGGCTTGTTTGGCTCGTGCTTCTGCTGCTCGAAGTCGTAGTGAAGGACCCTGTCGTGCTGGTACTGCTGTGCGTCAACACCTCCGTGGAAGTCGAAGTCGAGCTCCCAGTGCTGGTGCGGCTTGTGTGGCTCGTGCTCGAAGTCGTCGTGAATGACCCTGTCGTGCTGGTACTGCTGGGCGTCAATACCTTCGTGGAAGTCGAAGTAGAGCTCCCAGTGCTAGTGCGGCTTGTTTGGCTCGTGCTTTTGCTGCTCGAGGTCGTAGTGAATGACCCTGTCGTGCTGGTACTACTGAGCGTCAACACCTCCGTGGAAGTCGAAGTAGAGCTCCCAGTGCTGGTGCGGCTTGTCTGGTTCGTGCTTCCGCTGCTCGAGGTCGTAGTGAATGACCCTGTCGTGCTGGTACTGCTGAGCGTCAACACCTCCGTGAAAGTCGAAGTAGAGCTCCCAGTGCTGGTGCGGCTTGTCTGGTTCGTGCTTCCGCTGCTCGAGGTCGTAGTGAATGACCCTGTCGTGCTGGTACTGCTGAGCGTCAACACCTTCGTGGAAGTCGAAGTAGAGCTCCCAGTGCTGGTGCGGCTTGTTTGGCTCGTGCTTTTGCTGCTCAAGGTCGTAGTGAAGGACCCTGTCGTGCTGGTACTGCTGAGCGTCAACACCTCCGTGGAAGTCGAAGTAGAGCTCCCAGTGCTGGTGCGGTTTGATTGGCTCGTGCTTCTGCTGCTCGAGGTCGTAGTGAATGACCCTGTCGTGCTGGTACTGCTGAGCGTCAACACGCTCGTGGAAGTCGAAGTAGAGCTCCCAGTGCTGGTGCGGCTTGTTTGGCTCGTGCTTTGGCTGCTCGAAGTCGTAGTGAAGGACCCTGTCGTGCTGGTACTGCTGAGCGTCAATACTTCCGTGGTAGTCGAAGTAGAGCTCCCAGTGCTGCTGTGGCCTGTTTTGCTGGTGCTTCTGCTGCTCGAGGTCGTAGTGAAAGACCCTGTCGTGCTGGTAGTATTGTGCCTCGACACCCGCGTGGATGTGGAAGTTTCCGTGCCAGTAGAGCTCTCAGTGCTGGTGTGGGTGCTTTGACTCGTGCTTCTGCTGCTCGAAGTCGCAGGGAAAGATCCTGTTGTGCTAGTGGCTGCCTCTTCCGACTCATCCAAGTTTGTGCTTGTTTGTGTCATCTCCAAGATCATGTCTGTTGTAGTGGCTCGGACGGCTTGTGTCCTGAAAACAGCTCCCATAAGGCGCGCTGAACCCGTAACCGTAGACTCCCCCCTACACCCTAAGTTCCGTAAATCCCCAATAAACCCTAAATCCTAAACTCAGACTTCCATTATGAATCCTTAACTCCCTTAAGCGACAAATCCTAGCCTCGGTTTTCGCCCTAGAAGAAGTCCGAACAAGTATCGATGATATTATATGTATATATATATATATATATATATATATATATTGACTGATGTATTTATATGTATGCATGCATACATATAAATAAATAAATAAATATATATATATATACACTCACAAAGGCGCCTATGTCAGAGAACAAAGAGCCTTTGCGCAGACCCTGTGGGTCCTTGTGTTAGACGTCGAAGTGCTGCGAGTCCTGGGCCCCAGGCAGAGAACATGCGAACGGCTTAGCGGCTAGGGAACGAGTTGGAGGTTTTTAGCGCTTAGGGTGCTTGTAGAGTCTAGGGTGTATCGTACATCGCCAACACCAGCCGAATGTCGCTCTGGGGACTGAATCAGACGGTTGCGATGTCTATGTTGGGATCCCAGCCATGGTAAAACATGCCGAAAGGAAACCGAGCTTCGTGCTACTTGTAGTTGGCAGGGTGCTGGTGGTTGTCTCGCAGCTTCCAGCATAGTAGGGCTCCTCTTGGGTGGCCTCGATCTCACCGATGTAGCCAGGATCGCACACGCCTTCACCGGAGCGTGCTCGAATCTGTCAGAAGATTCTTCGGTCAAACTATTTGATCAGCACTCCAAGTGTGGAGCAGACTCGAGTAGTAACACTACGGGTTGAACCTCAGAACCCTCAATCGCTACGTAAACAGTCAATCCAAAACCTTGAACTCACAAGGCCTAGAGACTCTCTAACCCCTACACCCCCAACCGCTAAAGTAGAACAAAGACAAGCGAAACACAGTTGAACACAGTTGTCCTCATGCCCTTATATACAACAGACAGATTCCGGCGTTGATAGTGTTACACAATCCGGGCCTCAATAAAGGGCACAGGATTTTTATTGTCAAATTGCAAACTTCTTTCCGGACTATACGGGAATACGATTGCCATCATTGAGACCCCTATGGGAAATTCACGTTCCAACATTTTGGGAATTAGGGCTTATACCCTATAAACCCTAAACCCAAAACCCTAAACCCCTAATACCCTAAGCCCTAAACCCAAAATGATGCTTAGGGCTTACGGGAATTTTACCTGCCAAGGGGCAGCCCGAAGGCACCGCAGAGCCCGTGGAGTGCTCTGGGCATTTGACAGCCATGCAGGTCCCAGAAAAGAACGGGTACCTGATTAAACATTAGGATCATGATGATGCTTATGATTGTTAGGGTTTGGAGACTAAAGTTGGCTGCAGGTCCCAGAAAAGAACGGGTACCTCTTTTGCAGGATCATGATGATGCTTTTGAGTGTGATGCTGCTTATGAGTGTGATGATGATTACGGGTGTGATGACGAATATGAGCGTGATGATGATGAGCGGGGTGATGATGATTATGATGCTTATGAGTGAGATGATGATTATGATTGTAGGGCTTTGGAGACTTAAATTGGCTGCAGGGTCCAGTCTCCCATAACATACCAAAATTAAAAAAGTACCTCCTGTTTCTACAAAAGGGACATCCCATTGATCATTCTTCAATGGGGGCGGGTCTACGTAGTCCCGAACAGAAAGCATACCCTTGTGCCTTTTCATCTTTGGCAGGGCAGGTGGATTTAGTCGCAGCCACTTTGCTGTAGGGGTGCCGCTTTGTGTTGGGAATTCCTTATACCATAAGGGAAGCCGCTGAAGGAGGAACCTCTTAAGAGAATGCATAGAAGCAACCCCTCGACCTAAACCTTACATACATTATTCATTACTCGGGAGTTTCCGACAATAGGGGACCCCAATATAGTACACTGAATAGTAGGATCCTTATTATAAGGACCCCAAAATCGGGTACCCTAATTTTCGGAAACCCACTCCTCACATTCACCCTGCGCCTTATATTCGTCTCGTCCTGGGCCGAAGCGGTCGTTTACACTCCCGGAACCTCTTTCCCTCCCCGAGCCCCAGCGCGGTGCTCGATGGCTCACTACCCACAATTTGCCTAACCTAAAATCTAAACCCGGCCCTAAGCCCTAAACCCTAAAGGCCCTAAACCCTGAAACCTAAATTAAACCCCAAACCACCAGAGGCCCTAAGCCCTAAAACCTAAATCCTACTAACTACTATAAACCCTAGACCCTACCAAGACCTAAAACCTAAATCCTATTATAGACCCTTTAAAGCTTAGAACGCGCCGCATATGTAGTGCTTTCTCGGCCCAAGATGCTCCGCGGATCGAAGAATGGCTCCGGAATGTCCGGCGTCGCAGGTGCAGCCATGTAGCACTCCCAAACCTGATAATATAGGGGCCTTAACAAATAGAATAGGGTTTTGGGGCAAATTATACTATAATTAAAATAAGGAACCCCCAAGATAGTACAGGTAATTATTTAAGCCCCTATATTACGGTCTGGGGTTATAGACTTTAGGGTCTAGGGTTTGAGGGCTTCGGGCTTAAATTAGGGTCCATGGATTCGGGTTCAGGGCTTAGGGTTTAAGGGATTGGGGTTTAGGGTTTGGGAATTCGGGTCTGGAGATGTATCTGTGGGAAGCCATTTGGCCTCGTTCTTATGATGTAAACACATGTCGAAGAATCACGATTCTCCTTCACGTAGGAATGTTTTGTCTGAATCTGATTCAAGGCTAACCCCTAAGCCGCCAAAGCCCTTGTAGATGCTTGCGCTCAATAGCCCGGAAACCTTCAGCTCGCAAGCCCTTACCCATAGGCCCCAAAGTAGTTTCTTTTGGGGTTCATATTTAGAATTCTATAAGGTAATCCCCAAAAGGAACTACTTTGGGGCCTATGGGTAGGTTCTGCGTACTTGCTTCGAGGTTCGGGTTTAGGGTTTGGGGATTGAGGGCTTGTGGGCTTAGTGGCGCAGGAACTTCAAAGGGAATGCAAGTGTGGGGCACAGCTGTAAAGGGGTTACAGTAGAAGCCAGAAAGTTGGAACATCAATATCCCCATGCCCTTAAGGTAAAGTATACGGGATCCTAGCACCAATCCTCCTAAACCCAGGTTCCAACTTTCTGGTGTTCACTTTAAAGCTTTACGGGACTGGGACTTGGGAGTATCGACTCCATGGTGCTTAGTCAGTGGGGATTGGGGAATTGATGCCTAGAATAGTTCCTTAAGGTCCCTTATAGTAGTCCTTCTAACCCATTCCCTACTAAGAACCAGGGAGTCGTAGGTTTGAGGCCATACGGGTTTGGGATCTGCAGCCTAAGAGCTTCGAGCTCAGAACAGAAACATGCAGCGCTGAACCTTGAACTGGGGATTTAGGATTCAAGCTCTAATCGCAAGCCGAAAGACCATGTGAGTTGGCAGGGCAGTTGACTGTTGAGCACTTCTCCTCAATTGGAGGTAAGTCCTCAGCGCAGCTCGGGCTTGGGCACCGTGTTGGCTCTAGCTCTGCTCCTGCGGGTTTAGGGTTTAGGGGTTTAGGGTTTAGGGTTTAGGGTTTAGGGGTTTTGGGTTTAGGGTTGAGTTGTAAGGGTCCATGTGATTGTATTGTTGTTCGCTTTTTCGCCAACGGCCATGTCGGGCCTTGGTGCTTGTCTTGGCGACCTCAAACTCTGTGTTTGTGGCGGCTCCGACTCCCAGAAGGTCTTGCAGATTAGCGGAGCCCAGTACCGGCTTTAATGAGGAAGAGAAGAGCAAAAACGTGGTGGTGGGGGGGTCCTAAAAGAAGAGGGGCAAACACCAAATACGACTCCGCATCTTCTGAAATTCCCGAAATACGAGTATGAGCGCTTTCGCTGATGCTTCCTCGGGCTTAGGAGTGGTGCTACGGAAACAGGCTTTACAGTGCCTTCCACCCGAAGTGAACTCTTCCCAACCCCCCTACCCCCGAAACGCTGAAGCTTATATACCCTAAACCTGCAAGAAGCAGAGCCGTCCATCCCGAACAACCCAAAGTCCGACTCCCCCAAACCTCTCGGTCAAGAAGCTGGCATCGTAGTGCCGCCACCACAAAGGCAGCAGGCTTCGTCTGCTGCCGGGCCACTAGGTACCCAATCCTGGAGAACAGCTTCCCCTCTTCTGATTGGCTGGGTTTGATAGGAATTTTTTTTAAGAAGCTGTATAAGGTCTATGGCCCTTATCAGGTTTTTGTATTTTATCTTTTTTTTTGGGGGGGGGGGGTCGGGGTAGATAGCCCTGAAGGTTTAGATAAAGGGTTTTTCAGCAGCTCTATGGGGATCCTGTTTTGGGGGGGATGTTTAGCGCTTAAGGCGTTCAGAGTTGAGGGTTTAGGGTTATAAGGTTTATAGGGTTGAGGGTTCCTGACTCTAAACCCATTACACTGCGTTGCGACTCTGAAGAGATCGCCTCCTGCTTCTGGGTGCAGTGCTTGGATCCTAATACAGGTGGAACCACAGCGCTACACGTAGACATTCTTGAACTTTCGACACCTTATCGGACCCTTACTTAAAGCCTACTTAAGAAGTGAACTCCTATAGATACCTCGACCAAACCGCAAAGCCAATGTCCTATATACACTCTGAAGGGTTGTCGAGCATATTATTCTGTACATATGTATGTATGTATGTATGCATGCATGTATGCATGTACGTCTGTATGATTGTATGTATGTATGTATGTTTGTATGTATGTACTATGTATGTGTGTATGCATGTATGAATGCATGTATGTTATGCATGCATGCATGCATGCATGCATGCATGCATGTGTGGGTCTACATGTAGAAAGGGAAGATAAGGAGATATTATGTATCCCAGCCTATATTACCCCTGCATACCTAAGCACTTGAACAGCTTGAGCAGCTTGAGCCCTGCACTAGAGGCAACAAAATGAAGATCGGGGCAGGTTGTGCGAGCATGCCTGGGCTGCAAGGACAGAAGGTTTCTTCCATATCCGCTTTCCGGCACCGATGTTGCTGTCGAGGCTTTCTCCATCTTATTGGAATGCCCAGTAGCTTACAAAGCCGCAATTAAACCGTAGGTTGCACCTTCCCAGCCTGGAAACGCTGAAGCTCAAACCGCTTTGAACCTTGCAGAACCTCGCATAAGCTAAGGTCTGCAACATTGGTGGTGTCTTGGGTTTGGCATGGTTTGGAATGATGGTCTGGAATGAATCATAAATCAAGGGTAAAACCATGTAAAACCTACATAAGAGCCTAAGTACTTAATCCTTCCCTAGCTGTAGGTTGCGGGGTATATAGCAATATCCTCCAAGGGAGACACTGGCCCCAACTTCTTCAGACCTCTGTATAATAAACTCGCATATAATCCTATAATATACTAGAGTGTACCATAACATACTAAAATATACTATATAATACAGTACTAAAATCATATAACATACTGTATTCTACTATATGTACGAAAGTATGCAATATGAAGCCAAGCCGTCCTGGAAGCTTCCCCACCAGGACTGCCACCGCGGCCCGTAGCCCAAAGCATCGCAGAAGCGCAGGGCGCGGTAATCCTCGCAGTGGTTCAACCCCAAACCCTAGACCGCTAAACCCTAAACCCCTAAACAAACCCCAAAACCTAAACGCCTAACCCTAAAAACCCTAAACCCTTATCCTCGCAGTGGTTCTGGTAGCCATCCTTCCACGGGTACCTGCCAGAGGGTCGAAGCAAACATGTATAATGTAGTATATGACTTCCTGTCAGGGAAGATGATGACATGTGGTAACAAAACAAAAAAAGTTCACGCAGGTGCATCAACTGTTTCTTTTGCAACTCGTACGTACTATGCTGCTCAGTTGATCTCGCAAAGCCCTGCAGTCAACACCGAATCCAGCTTCTCCCTAGGTGTGGCGACGGAGCCATCCCTAAGGAACGCAACAAAAGCACCATCAGTTGATGGAAACTGCTTTGCATTCGACAGCTGATCTCGCACGACACTGCTATCACCACGGGTGCCACTGCCCCAGGTCACGACGGAGCCATCCCCACAGATCGCAGCAAAGGCCTCCCAATTTGCTTGTATCTGCTGCACAGTCTTCAGCTGATCTCGCACAGGGCTGCAACCCAGGTCACCACGGAGCCGTCCCCACAAATCGCAGCAAAGGCCTCTTCAGTTGCTTGTATCTGCTGCACATTCTGCAGCTGATCTCGCACAGCGCTGCTGTCACCACCTCTGCCAGCATGGCCCCAGGTCACCACGGAGCCATCCCCAAGGATCGCAGCAAAGGCAAACCTGGCTGCNGATCTCGCACAGCGCTGCTGTCACCACCTCTGCCAGCATGGCCCCAGGTCACCACGGAGCCATCCCCAAGGATCGCAGCAAAGGCAAACCTGGCTGCTTGAATCTGCTGCACATTCTGCTGCTGATATCGCACAGCGCTGCTGTCACCACCTGCCTCAGCATCGCCCCAGGCCACCACAGAGCCATCCCCAAGGATCGCAGCAAAGGCAGAGCCAGTTGCTTGTATCTGCTGCACATTCTGCAGCTGATCTCGCACAGCGCTGCTGTCACCACCTGTGCCAGCATGGCCCCAGGTCACCACGGAGCCATCCCCAAGGATCGCAGCAAAGGCAAACCTGGCTGC